>CP126900.1:4995000-5067500 GCA_030440675.1 Furcifer pardalis | reverse complement strand
GGCTGTAAACAGATGGGCACCGGCCCCTAAGAACTGGACACTTGATCTTGTGGCGTTAACTCACGTGCCACTTTTAGACTGCATTGTCCTTGTGATGTTAACAGGGACTGCAGAGGCACAAGTAGCTAAGACGCTGACTGGGAGGCGAGAGGTCAGCAGTTCGATACCCGAATGCTGCAGGACGGAATGAGCTCCCGTCTCTGTCCCAGCTCCTGCCAACCTAGCAGTTTGAAAGCAAGACATTGCAAGCAGATAAATAGGTGCCAGTCACCTCCCGGTTCCTTCAGCTTCTCTAGCGACGGCATTTCCATTCTGCTCCCCATTCTGCATGAAAGGTCAAATCCAGCCTGCTGCTACTTCTGCACTCCTACACCATCCATCCTCTGATAAATTAACGTCCTTGGCTTACTTATTGAACGGGAACATTCAATCAACGAAAACCTTGTTAAATGGGGTGTGTGTGTGTGTGAGAGAGAGAGAGACCATCCCCAGAATGATGAGCTAGAAATGGGTCTCCATAGCCACCAATGCATCAAGGCTTCTCATTGCCCTCCATAAGGGCACATCACTTTCTCCTCAGCTTCCCACAATGGGACATGACGAAGACGAAGACGGCGACGGCGACGGCGACGGCGACGGCGACGGCGACGACGAAGACGAAGACGAAGACAATGACAATAATAATTTTGTGTCAGATATTACTCTGAGTTGAAATTATTTTTGCTGGAGAAACTCCACTCAGGGGGCTCCCAAATGAGGTTCCTTTCATGTCCCCAAGTGCAGCCCTTGGGTATCGAAACCCATCCTTCCAGTCTCCAACTCAGCATCTTAACCACTAGGCCACCGGGGGAGCTGAAAAGATGCAACAGTTACATTTTCCTGGAAGTAATTTCACAGGAACTGCCTGCATTTCCAGTTCACCCTTTTGCTAGAGGAGTGATGGCAAACCTTTGAGAGACCGAGGGCCCAAACTGCAACCCCAAACCCACTTATTTATCGCAAAGTGCCAACACAGCAACAGGGGAGGAAGGAAGCGCTCCCATTGGGCTGCTGGGCAGAGGGGCAGGGTGAACTTTTTGCATGGGGGAGGGAGGAAGCACTCCCATTGGGCTGCTGGGCAGAGGGGCGGGGTGAACTTTTTGCAGGGGGGAGGGAGGAAGCGCTCCCATTGGGCTGCTGGGTGGAGGGGCGGGGCGAACTCTGTGCTGGGGTGACTGCACGGGTGCCCACAGAGAGGGCTCCGAGTGCCACCTCTGGCACACGTGCCATATTTTCGCCACCACTGTGCTAGAGGTTCGATAAAACACCCTCAAGAAACACATTTGAAAAATAATCTCGCAAGATGTTTCATTTCTATCCATGTTGGGAACTCAGGTGGGTTAGTCATTAAGATGCTGAACTTGATGACTGGGAGGTTGGCAGGTCAGCAGTTTGAGACCCGAGTGATGGAGTGAGCTCCCGTCTCTGTCCCAGCTCCTGCCAACCTAGCAGTTCGAAAGCAAGAAATTGCAAGTAGATCAATAGGGACCACTACAGTGGGGAGGTAAACAGTGTCCTGTGCACTCCGGTGTCGAGGCGTGCCTGCCACATGTCCACGGAAACGTCTGCAGACGCAGGAAGCGTTGGCTCTTTGGCTATCAACAGAGATGAGCACTGAACCATAGAGTCGGATACGGCTGGCTTTTGAGCAAAGGCGACCCTTTACCTTTCAGAAACTCAACGGTCATGCCAAGAAAGTCCCAACTGTTAAAAGGCGAAGAGTCGTGAAGGGTAAGAGTAATTATGGGTGTTGGCATCCAGAAAGTAACTTTTACATATTTTCCCCTTTTGCCCTTGGCTGGCAACAGGTCAGGTTTGCTTCTGCAGTTAGTTCTGGAGGAAGAGGCGTTTATGCAGGTTTCTGGGACATGGCGTCTAAAAATACAAATTTCCTCAAGCCCTTTTGCAAAGAACAAAAATGGAAAGCATACAACCTGCAGGGCACGTTGCACCTTGGGTGGGTGTTTTTCTAACCCCTGGTTCCTCCTGGATTCGCCCAGATCCTGGGTAAAACCTGGAGCTCTGGTGGTGCAATGGTTAAACTGCTGTCCTGAAACCCGAAAGTGGTGAGTTTGATCCTGACCAGGGCACAAGGTTGACTCAGCCTTCCATCCTTCTAAGGTCGGTAAAATGAATACCCAGCATGCTGAGTGAGCTCCCATCTCTGTCCCATCTACTGCCAACCTAGCGATTCAAAAGCAAGAAATTGCAAGTCGATAAATAGGGACCACTTCGGTGGGAAGGGAAACAGCGTTCCATGTCTAGTCGTGCCTGCCACGTATCCACGGACAGATGCAGACACCCCTGGCTCTTTGGCTGTAAGTGGAGATGAGCACCAAACCCTATAGTCAGATATGGCTGGCCTTCGAGCAATGGCAACCTGGATGTAATTTGCTCCCCTCCATTAAAGTGCTGCACGACGGAGTGAGCTCCTGTCTCTGTCCCAGCTCCTGCCAACCTTGCAGTTCAAAATATTAAAAAAATTGCAAGTAGATCAATAGGTACCACTTCACCAGGAAAGGTAACAGCATGTTGTGTGCTCCTGCATCTAGTTCTGTCTGCCCCATAGCCACAGAAAGGTCTGAAGACACAGACTGCTGGCTGTTTGGTTGTAAATGGAGATGAGCACTGGCCCTGAGTCGGACATGACTGGTTTTAGAGTAAGCCCATAAAGGGACTCTCAGACATTTTCAGTTTACCTTGGGTTGCTGGTGAGGCCTGCAGCAACTTCTGAGCCAAAAACCCAGCCCTTACAGCTGGGAAACCCAAACTTTTTGGGCCACAGGCCGCTCATGTGGTCACTATGGCCTGGGGGGGCCAGATATGGCCCCTGTAACCAGTTCCTCTGGCCCGTGAAGCCCTCGTCGCTCCCAGTAGCGGAAGTAAAACACACCCATATGGGCTGGGTCAGGAGTAAATATCAATTCTGCTGAAGGAAGGAAGGAAGGATGGATGGATGGATGGATGGATGGATGGATGGATGGATGGATGGATGGATGGATGGATCAATTAATTAATTGATGGGAGCTTTGGCTGCATACTAGAGACTGAGAATTAATTAATGGCATTTCATTTCATCCTGCATCTTAGATCAGGAGTTTTCAACCTTTTTAAGCCGGGGGGGGGGGTCACGCTCCCTCAGACACCTTCAGGAGCTGGATGGCCGCATTTTACTTCCACTTCCGGGAGCGATGAGGGCTTTGTGGGCCGGATGAATGGGTGCCGGGGGCCGGATCCAGCCCCTGGGCTGTAGTTTGGGCACCCCTGGCTTACAGCTTGGCCATCCCAACCACAAGAAAGGAACTCTATGTGGACACATTTCGGCCCAAACCGGAATGAATGCTGAGGCGCATGAGCGGCTGTTGGACTTCTAAGCATCCTTCACCTGGGGATAGACGAGTGCTTTGCATTTATCTCGACTGGATGCCAGGAGGGGAGAGAGGGAAACAGTACATTGTGCTCTGTGTACTTTCGCTGGTGCGCCTGACCTTAGCCAGAGTGGATTTGAAAAAGGGGGAGGTCAGCTTTTGACTGCTCACATCTCATCCGCCACAGACTTCTCATTTCCAGGGGCGTCTCTCCTCTCCCATGCGTGAATTCAATCAGCAGAAGTTCAGCCCAAAGGTGGATTCATGCGGTTTTGAAGCCATTTCCAACAGAGCAATGCCTCCAACTGGGTTTTGTTGAAGCCCACAGCAGGGAGCGTTCAGAGAGTCCGGGCTTATTTTCCTTTGCTCTAGGGCAGCGATGGCCAACCATGGCACTCCAGGTGTTCTTGGACTTCAATTCCCAGAAGCCCAAGTCAGGACTCCTGCTGATCAGGGCTTCTGGGAATTGAAGTTCAAGAACAGCTGGAGTGCGAAGTTTAGCCATCAATGCTCAAGGGCCCTGATGGTGAACCTTGGCACTTGGCTCTTGGACTTCAATTCTCAGAAGCCCAGGTCCCTCTGAATCCACACAAATGGGTTTACTACTGTGTACGTGCAGTTAACCCATTCAGGTGGATTCACAGGGACTTGGGCTTCAGGAATTGAAGTCCAGGAACGGCTGGAGTGCCTAGGTCCGCCGTCACAGCTCTAGGGCAGTGATGGCAAACCTTGGCACTCCAGGTGTCCTTGGACTTCAATTCCCAGAAGCCCAAGTCTTGCGGATCCACGCAAATGGGTTTATTGTGCAGTAAACGCATTCATGTAGATTCACCGAGACACGGGCTTCTGGGAATTGAAGTCCAAGAAGAGCTGGAGTGCCAAGGTTCACCATCATGGCTCTAGGGCAGGGGTGCCCAGACATTTTGGGCCATTGGCCAGTCACCTGGCTCAGGAAACTGGTCACTATGGCCTGGGGACCGGATCTGGCAGCAACCCAACAGTTCTGCTCTTGCACAAAGACACCCTTCCACGTTAGACTGCTATTTTCAAGTGAAGCAAAAGCCATTTGCCTGCTGTCGATTTTGAATTGAGCATCAGCTTCCCACCCAGACAGATGAGAAACATGGGACTGAAGGGAGAGGCACGATCTTGTCTTGGGAAGAGCTTTGGAGCTGGGATTTGCTTGGAAAGTGAAGGGAGGCAGGGACGGCTGTCCAAAGCAAAGCGGGCAAGTCCAAAGCAGTGTTCAGATTGGATCAGGAGCTCCTTGAAACCCCAAATTTCGCATCAGAGAGTAAAAATCCAGAGTCATCAGTCTTCTTTTCAGAAGCTGGGGCTGGGTCAGGAGTAAATTGCAATTCGAAGGAAGGAAGGAAGGAAGGAAGGAAGGAAGGAAGGAAGGAAGGAAGGAAGGAAGGAAGGAAGGAAGAGTTGATGATGGACCAAAGAAAGGAAGGAAGGAAGGGTTGATGATGGACCGAAGGAAGGAAGGAAGGAAGGGTTGATGATGGACCGAAGGAAGGAAGGAAGGAAGGGTTGATGATGGACCGAAGGAAGGAAGGAAGGAAGAGTTGATGATGGACCAAAGGAAGGAAGGAAGGAAGGGTTGATGATGGACCGAAGGAAGGAAGGAAGGAAGAGTTGATGATGGACCAAAGGAAGGAAGGAAGGAAGGAAGGAAGAAGGAAGGAAGGAAGGAAGGAAGGAAGGAAGGAAGGAAGGAAGGAAGGAAGGAAGGAAGGAAGGAAGGAAGGAAGGAAGGATCAATTAATTAATTAATTATGGGAGCTTTGGATGCATACTAGAGATTGAGAATTAATGAATGGCATTTCATTTCATCCTGCATCCTACATTATTTATTTATTTATTTATTTATTTTATTTAAATTTGTTTATCACCCTCCTCCCAAAAGGGACCCAGGGCGATTTACAACAACCATAAAATCACTTTAAAAAGTTAAAAACTCTAAAAACTTTTTTAAAACTTGGTATTGATGCCTAAAATTACAACACAGGCATTGGCTGGGGAAATTCATCAGGAGTTCTCACCCTTTTGAAGCCGGGGGCCATTGGGTCACGCTCCCTCAGGCAGCTTCAGGGGCTGGACGGCCATTTTGCCCTTCCTCCGCCACATGGCACTTTCTGGTGTAGTGGAGGCAGTGGGGGGCACATGAAATGGCACCGTAGGCCGCATCCAGCCCACAGGCCTCAGGTTGAGAATCCCTGACCTAGATCAAAGCCCTTGACTTTCTCCATTTTCACTATTTAGTAAAGGTCAAGGTCTCCCTTGCTCGAAAGCCAGTCATATCTGACTCTGGGGGTTCGGTGCTCATCTCTGTTTATAGCCAAAGAGCCAGTGCTCTCTGTACCTGCAGACATTTCCATGGTCATGTGGCAGGCATCACTAGGCGCTGGACTGTACAGGATCCTGTACCTTTCTTGCCAAAGCAGTACCTATTTATCTGCTTGCAATTTCTTGCTTTTGTTACTGCTATCTTTTTCACGGTATCTCCGCATCCCTTGGAGTGGGTTTTCAGGGTCTACAAAGAGTTCCAAGAGGAATAGGACCTGCTAATTCTTAGGGACGAAGCCAGATCCCATCCAGGACTCACATCTGCTGTTCATTGGGGTCACTATAAAGTCCTATTCTTGAAAATGCACATACACAAGCCTCATAAATGTAGGTCATTTTTAAAAGTTCGGTACTCTTCACTAGCTAGTGAGATCCCTTGAGGATGCTTCTTCCATAATTCAGTAGAAGAGCTGTGGTCTATTACCAATCCCTTGGTAGAAATGCTAGATGCAGACGCTATTGTCACCAGTATCCCATAATTCACCCTCGACAAACGCCTGGGTTTCATTTTCTCTAAAGTGTCTAATTTTTTGCTTCTTGACACTAAATTTATTTCTTCTGGCACTTTGAGTTGTTCAAGTTCGTTTTGAACTCTGAGAATCTGTTTAATTGTTCTTTTCATTCTGAACGCTGAGAGTCTGTTTAAGATGGGTGTGAACTTTGTATATGCTTTTGTGTATGTTTCCTCCGACATATCTATTTCCATAGGGGCTGCGGTGGCTTAGTTAGCTGGAAGGCCGGCAAGTTGGCAGTTCAAGACCCGGGTACTACACGATGCATAGCGGGGGCAGTGGGGGCGACCTGCTCCGGGCGGCACTTTTGGGGGGATGGCAAAATTCCACAATAAATAATAATAATATCTTGTTATCTGAACTAAAAATTTGAACCATTTCATTTCATATTTTTGTCGTGCCTACAATTTGGACCAATTAAAATGAGCATGGGACCTTTTATTATTTAATCTGTGATGGAAACGGGGAATCCTCTTTCTTTAAACGAGTTTAGTCATCTTGATTGCTCTAGCGACTGGCAACACCGTCTGTATGGTAATTACCTGTGTTTTATTTTGTGCTTGGATTGTTCACGATGAATATTCAGTGATAATTAATTTTCTTTCATATAAAGAATAGAGTTCAATATTGTCTAGTAACACCTGCAAATTAGGACACGGTGCAGGGAAGTTCCTTCGGGGAAGTCCGTCCATGACGGCGAATTTGGCCTACGCCTTGGACGTCTGAAACCCACGCTATGCCACTGACATGATGTCTTGAGCGCCCGTTTCTGCCCCAGCGTCTGCCAACCTAGCAGTTTGAAAGCAAGAAATTGCAAGTAGATAAATAGGGACCATTTCAGTGGGAAAAGATCTTGGAGATATGAAAGGAGACTCATTCGGGCGTCCCCTGAGTGGAGTTTCTCCAGCAATAAATCCTTTCAACCAAGAATAATTTCTGACACGGAATTATTATCATTCATTTTCGTGACCAGTTTTGACAAATTCTAATCTCACTTCCCCATTTCAATTTTTATTCTCGCTTTTAGTGTACAGATGTACCTCGCTTAAAGAGCATAATGCGTTCCACAGGATTGCTCTTTAAGCGAGTTTGCTCTTTAAGCGAAACACCAATGTAAGTGACCAATTGTGGGGGGGATTGCGAACCCTGATTTATTTGTTAAGCAAGTTTTTAATTGGTTTTATTTGTTAAGCAAAGCAACCATTCAGTGAAAATTCTGCTCTTTAAACGAGTTACTCTTTAAGTGAGGCGCTCTTTAGGCGAGGTTTGACTGTATTTTTTTTAATTAGCATTTATCTATGGTTCATTACACAGCTTAGGTTTCAGGTACCTTAATTTGATCTGATTTTTTAATTAAAGAAAACATGCTCTAGGACAAACGAGTTTACAGGCAAAACAAAGAACAAACACAATCCTTGGCAACAACACACACAATATGAGGTGCAAAACTAGGGAGTAAAATAACGGGCAGTGGCTCAAGTGGCTAAGACGCTGACTGGAAGGCAGGAGGTCAGCAGTTTGATTCTCCAGTACTGCAGGACAGAATGAGCTCCTGTCTCTGTCCCAGTTCCTGCCAACCTAGCAATTCGAACGCAAGAAATTGCAAGTAGATAAATAGGGACCGCTTCGGTAAACAGCGTTCCGTGCGCTCCGGTGTCTAGTCGTGCCTGCCACGTGAACGCGGAAACGTCTGCAGAAGCAGACAGCGCTGGCTCTTCGGCTTTGAAGTAAAGATGAGCACCGAACCCTAGAGTCGGATACTACTGGCCTTCGAGAACGGAAGCCCTTTAGCTTTAAGTGTAAACAGGAATTCCTGTAGCATTCATTGAGGGCGGGAGATAATGTGAAAGATATCCCTTCCATATCCCCAGTCAGTAGTTTGGGTTTTTTGCCTCAGTGTGAGCACTCAATGCGGAACCTGATTTGGAGCGTTGCACATTCGGCCCCTGGCACCATTTCATGTGGCCCACCACCTCTCCCAAGGGCATTTGAGAAACAAAATGGCTACCTCTTTGAAGCTGTTGGGACAAAACCGCCTCTGCATCATGCAGGCGGGGCAAAATGGCTGTCCAGCCCTTGAAGGTGACTGAGAGAGCATGACCCGGCCCCTGGCTTGAAAAGGTTGGGGACCCCTGTTCTAGACTATAGCAAGTCTAATGTACCTCGACCTCTCGAAGTGCCTGGGTGCAAAATGGCTGCTTTGTCAGGTGGGGGGGGGGAGGAACTGAACCCATTGAGATCAATTTGAAGCCCCCATCCCACCCCCAGACTCAGCAATAGGAACTTCTGAGGCTTTCACTAGGGCATCAGGGAAAGCTGTCATTGAAGTGTCATTATGAATTTACATGGTGACTTAACACAGTGTGGAATGCTTCCAAATATCAAAAGGCAGACCACTCAAATGCTCTTTGATCATCGCTTATGGTACTTTTCCAGTGGTGGTGTTTGTTGGTTTCTTATTTAACATATCTTCAAAACCTGAAGAGGGAAAAAAAACATCTTTCTGAAGTATAGTATATGTCCCTCAAGCTGCCCGATAGCATGACTATAATTTTTTAAAAATGACTTTTTTGAAGTTCTGATGTTTGTCAACTACTGCATATTCCCAAATGTCTCGGTGATGTACAAATAGTTGTCCCAGCCCCATACCTGCTCCAACTTGAGATATAAGCCATCGAAGGGCATTTATGCTAGCCCACTGCCATGCCCTCCCTTCTACACTTCTCGAGGGAACGTTCCAAAGGAACGTTCCAATGTCAGAGATACAATGTCCCCCGTGACACTGGAGAAACTGAAACCACAGAATACGTTCTCTTCTGCTGCCCTTTTTATAGAGACATCCGGAACATGTTCATATCTCCACTGGCCTGCAAGTATCCTGGCCGACCAAACAGCACATACACCCACTGGCTGCTATCGGATGAAAGGCCCACGTTCGCCCACAACACTGCCAGATTCCATGCCGCAGCATGTAAGAACAGAAGAACAATCCTGGCAGGACCTTCAGCCGAATGAACTACAGTAAAACCTCATATAACACTAAAACCTGGTTCCACAAGTCTTGGTGTTATCTGATTTTTAGTGTTATCCGATGCATGTTAAAATCCTATGGGATCCATAGAGATACATTGTAACCACACAGGCTTTAGCGGTTGTTATCCGATGCATCCCATAGGATCTTAATGTTATCCGATGCAATTCTTCCCCCCAGATTGCTTAATGTTATGCGATTTTAGTGTTATTCGATACTAATGTTATCTGAGGTATTACTGTACAGTAAAAAGCCCTTCTTATGTAAAAAGTTTGTTCCGCAGGCTTTTACGTAAATCGTTGTTTTTTACTTAACTCAAAGCAAACCCATAGGAAAAATGAATTTTGATGTAACTCGAAGCAAACCCATAAGAAAAAAAGAATTTTTACATAACTCAAAGCAAACCCATAGGAAAATGATTTTTACATAAATCGAAGCAAACTCATAGGAAATTGTGCTACATAAATCGGGACATTTGCATAAATTGGGACATGAGTTTAGTGCAAAAGTCATTACATAAGTTGAATTTTACGTAACTCAAGTCAGGGTTTTACTGTACTGTACTAGCGCCTCAGGCTAAGCTTAGTAACAGCTGTAACACTATTGATTTACTCAATTTTAATGCTCCATTTTAAGCACCCTTATTTTAACTTTTGTCTTTCGATATATTTTTAAGTAAACTCATTTTAACTTCTGTTCCTCTCGCTGTTCTATGCTCTCCTTGGACCTTAAGAAACATTTGATTGATTTTAATGCTACATTACGCTTGCATGAAATACTTTTTAAATAACTGGAACAATTACTTCTAGTTACTGTATGTCCCTTTCGCAAGGGAAAGGTGGGAGAGAAATCAAACCAATTAATAAATGAGCAGGTCACCAGAAGCTTGGATTGAAACTAGAGTGGGCAAAACGGGATCTTCCAGATGTTGTGAGATGGCAACTCCAGTCTTTTTAGGCAGTGAAGAGGTAAAGGTCTCCCTTGCTTAAAAGCCGGTCGTGTCCGACTGTAGGGGGCAGTGCTCATACCAATTTGCAGCTAATGAGCCAGCATCGTCTGCATCTGCAGACATTTCCATAGTCATCTGGCAGGCATGCCGAGTTGCCGGAGCACATGGAATGCTTTTACCTTTCCTGCCAAAGTGGTACCTGTTTATCTACTTGCAATTTCTTGTTTTCAAACTACTAGGGGTTCCCAACAGAAGGTCTGTGGGCCGGATTTGTCCCACGACACCATTTCATGTGGACCCCCGCCCTTCCAAGGGCATTTGAGAAACAAAAATGCCCACCCCTTTGAAGCTGTTGGGACAAAATGGCCATCTGGCCCTTGAAGCTGACTGAGAGAGAGTGACCCAGCTTGAAAAGGTTGGGAACCCCTGTATTAGAGCCAATTCTTCTTGGGTGCAAAGTCTGGGGAGACAACAGCCTTTCGTGGTGAGAGCTCTCCAGGGTCCTGAAGGCTGGGTCTCTGTCCTGGTGACTACCAGTGACTACACAGAAGTGTCCTACTGGTCAACCTCAGATGATGAAAAAAGCCACATCACATCTTCATCCATGATTCACTGGGGAACAGTGATTTTGGTGCCTCACAATTTTCACCTATTTCTGGCTATATTTGGGTCACTGATTCCAAAAATGCTTTCAGTTCTTCCCCATCAGCTCTAGTTTTTTAGATATGGCTTATTCACATTGGCCAATCGAACCATACTGGTTGCATATATAACCAGAGGCGTAGCAAGGGTGTAAGACACCCGGGGCGGAGTGAAATTTTGCCACACACCCAAAAAAATTTTCTGCCCACCCAACCTTTTTTTTGCCCACCCAAATATTTTCCCACCCCCAAAAGATTTTTCCACCACCCCTCCCGCCTACAAGTGTAGTCATAAGATAATGTATAATGACATCATCGATATCTCATGAACTAGAGCTGCTAGAACAAAATGGATGACATTTTTGGAATCAGCCGCCCCAAAATGCCTGAAATCAGTTGAAAAAAATTAGGCACCAAGAAATTTTTTTTTGGGGTCCCCATTGTTAGGCATTGTTTTGGCAGCACCAAAATAATAGAAACCTTGGTCAACTTTTTTCTTAGACTATCCATTATACTTTAAGGACCCATCATTTTGTCCCCACCCATTACTAATGTTAAGTATAGGTCCATGATGGCGAACCTTGGCACTCCAGATGTTCTTGGACTTCGATTCCCAGAATCCCAACCCCCCGTGAATCCACACGAATGGTTTTGCTGCGATTCATCCGGCCTGCGCCGCCCTCGTCGCTCCCGGAAGCGGAAGTAAAACGTGACCGTAGGAGCGCATTTTACTTCCGCTTCCAGGAGCGACGAGGGTGGCGCAGGCCGGATGAATCGCGACAAACCCATTTGTGTGGATTCACTGGCAGGCGTTCTCGACCCTTTTTAAGCCAGGTCATGCTCCCTCAGACAGCTTCGGGGGGCCGGACGGCCATTTTGCCCTTCCTCCCGGAGGCGGGAGGGGTGGTGGAAAAATCTTTTGGGGGTGGGAAAATATTTGGGTGGGCACTTCCTGGTGTGGTGGAGATGGGGGGGCACATGACATGGTGCTGTGGAGTAAGGTCTATGTTTGGACTGACAGAGAGCATAAATTCACTTCTCTAATTCACTCCTAGTATGCTAATTGCTGCAATGGACTTGTTTCATGTATTCACATCTTCATCCATTTTACATTCCCTCACATACCATTGAGAAGCTGAATATCCCTCCCCCCCCCCCCCAATCCCTGGAGGTAATGCTCTGTCTACCCTTCACACTGCATTTGGCTTCGTGCCCAGAGTTAAAGGAAACAGAACATGGAGCTGTCATAATAACCATCAGAGATCAAGGTTCTTGCATATTTTATTATGAAGTGAAAGCTACCTATTTAGTGATGCATGCTTTGGCTACATTTCACAGAACTTCATCAATTATATCTCCAAATGAGGTGGCATGTTCGGGGTCACACCCGCACATTGCCTCCGATCTGCTTTCATCGTTTTCTTTGTGCCATTCGCAACAGGTCTCCTTTGCTGGTTTTGATTTCAGGCCACCTTAACAACCTTCCTTCCTGTCTCTCTTTCAGAGGATTTCGTGCAAGAAGAGGAATAGGATCGTGGTGGTGGGTAAAGAAAGGAAGAGATGAATTGGGAGGAAATGAAAGCGGAAACTGTTCAAAAGATCCCTAGCTTGGGAAGGAGAAATATTCCCCAAGGTGAGTCCATTAAAGAGGCAGCCTGCTGAATTCTGTGCAATAAAAGTCATGTTGTTATGTGCGGTCATTTCTGACAGAGAGCAATTGCAATAGCAGCAGCAAATTACATTTCATCCACCCCATATCCAGAGGTTTAATAGCCATGATATCAGAGTTAGTGGGTCTACAAATCTTCAGTAAAAATCCAGCGTGTTATAGTGGCTTGCTCTAATGATGTGCCATAGAAGTACATATATATTATGTATTTCTATGGCACATTAAAGACTGCAGTGGCTTAGTGGTTAAAATGCTGATCTTGATGACTGGACGGTCAGTTCAAGACCCGAGTTCTGCATGACGGAATGAGCTCCCGTCTCTGTCGTAGTTCCTGCCAACCAAGCAGTTCGAAAGCCAGAAATTGCAAGTAGATAAACAGATACTGTATATACTCGAATATAAGTCTAGTTTTTTTACCACCACCACCCAAAATGAGGTCCAAAGAAAGGACTCGACTGGTCAACGATCCACAAGCATCCCTAAACGAGGCCGTGTAAATTCAAACATACATTTTTTAAAGCACGAACTCGAAAACAAACCCACACAAATGTCTAAATTAATTAATTTTACCATCTTTTCATGTATTTTAATTATTGAAGATCACTAGCAGCTGCATTTTCCACCTCCGACTTATACTCGGGTCAATCTACTTCCGCAGTTTTAGAGGTCCAAATTAGGTAGCTTGACTTATATTCGGGACGCCGCGGAGTCGAACATCTACGGTACCACGTTTGTGGGAAAGGTGACTGCGGTCTGTCTACTCATGCCTGCCGCGTGACCACGGAGATGTCTGCGGACGCAGAAAGCCCTGGCTCTTTGGCTGTAAACAGAGATGAGCACTGAACCCTAGAGTTGGATACGGATGGCTTTTGAGCAAGGGCGACATTCACCTTTACCCAACGTTTCCTATTTAAAATCTGGCTCCCCAACTCCCAAAGCTGAAAGTTAGCCCATGTAGGAGAGGCAAGACGACGGAACTGGTGGCTCAAGGAATCTACTAGCCCTTTCCAGTAGAGTCTTCTACTGGAAAGGGCTACTTTCCTACTAAAAATAGCCCCCATTTATGTATGCCTGGTGGTGAACTAGATTTTAGGATGGCTGCTGTTCCTTTTGGTTCAGCCCGAGGGTTCGGAGAGAAATGGCTTCTTTCTACTCCCTGTCTGGCCCATATGGTCCTTCAGGGCTGACATCTTGACATCCTGATCTGCCGCTGCCGGAGGCAGTTCTGAGAAAACACAGCCGAGGTTTTCCAAATTGCCGGAGGAGTTCAGTGTGAGATCCTGTCAGCTGGATTCATTTCAGGTGCTGCGCATTGTGCAGAAAGACTGGGGCAGGAGGGGAGAGAGAGAGAATTAAATCCCCATGTTTAATAGTATAAAGCAGGGGTGCCCAAACTACAGCCTGGGGGCCGGATCTGGGCCCCTGGCCATAACGACCGTCCCCTTGAACCATGTGACCGGCCCACAGACCAAAAGGTTTGGGCATCCCCGGTATAAAGTCTTACAAACTTGCCAATAATCAAAACAGTCATTTCATTCATTTAATTTCATTTATTCGATTTGTACGCTGCCCTGCTCAGTAAAACCGACTCAGGGCAGCTCACAGAACCAGTGGTGGGATGTCAAAAAATTTACTACCCCACCATGATGTCATCACAGTGTGGGTGGAGCTAACATCATGACATTAAAATACACACAGACACACCACATCCAAAGGTGAGTCACTTACCCTGGGTAGCAGGCAATAGGGAGCTTCAGGCTAGCAGCTTCTCTTCCTCCTCCCCACTTGGGAGGACAGCAAGGAGGCTGTGCATACGTGCCAAGCACTGTAGGCGTGCATGCACACCAAGTGCTTGGGGCGCATGGGCAGTGGGGAAACCAGTGAAAAGGTAAGCCCCAAAGGTGGTTTCCCCCCAAAAGTTGCTACCAGTTCTACAGGACACTAGGGAAAGTTACTACCGGTTCTGGCGAACTGGTGCGAACCTGTTACATCCCATCACTGCACAGAACCCACAAAAATAACATTCCATAAAACAACAATATTACAATATAAAATATAAATATAACATCATCATCCTAAATACGATTTTCTTTACCTAGAGATGATCTTAAAAATTTGGAAGACTGGTTGATTCTGGAACTTGTTGTTTTGAAAAGTGACAGTCTGGGAGACAGGATCTGTCCACCCTGTGCCTCTGAGCAATAAATTACTGACCCATGGCAGAATTCTGCCCAGCTGTTTTTTCCGCTGAAAATACAGACATCTCCACGTTTCACATGAAAATTCTGTAAATTTAACAATAGCAACTTCCCAGCTAGCCTTCTCAGCATTTCAAGTGTCATCCTCTCTTTAAAAAAAAAAATTATATGTATTCTCTCCCAGAAATGAATAATTGTATATTAGCCTCTTTGTCAATTGCAAGCTAGGAAGTTTGGACTGTAATTTCCCTACGGAGAAAAGGGAAAAGGTTAGGACCCCCATTATGCGCAAAGTGCTTCAACGACCGTCAAGCGATCCATGGGAGATCTGAAACAGGGGACGCTCTTATATATTGGATTTGAGCTGTATGTCAGCATGAATAGTAGCCGTTCTCATCTCTTCTCCACTGCTCAAGTGGCAATTTTAAATCCAGATTCTTATGAAAAAACCACACTACGCTTATGCCTGAATTGTGAAATCACACCTCGGATGAGTGGCTCTTTTGTTGCGTTAACAATTTCGAGATTAGGTTGTCCTTGAAAGTCTATTACAATCCATCCACCCACTTACCGGAAATGTATGGAGACATCCGAAAAAGGTGACCCTGGAGAGTACAAGGAAATAGGAGGCATGATGTTTAGAGCAGAGGTGCCCAAACTTTGCGGGTCACATGGTTCAGGGAGCTGGTCACTAAGGCCTGTGGGCTGGATGCGGCCCCCGAGGCCAAAGCCCTTGTCGCTCCTGGAAGCGTAAGTAAAACGTTTATGCGCGTTTTACTTCCGCTTCCAGGAGCGACAAGGGCTTTGTGGGCCGGATGAATTGGCGTCGAGGGCCACATCCAGCCCCCCGGGCCGTAGTTCGGGCACCCCTGGCTTAGAGGTTAGGGACAAGATTTGGAATTGGGAATTATTCAGAATCTGAATAAGGTGCTTTTGGGTTCCTGGACCGATCTGGAACAAAGTGGAAAAGCTAAAAAGTCATGCTTGAATTGAATCTGGGGTTTCTGAAGTTCAGAATATCCATTTCATATCTTGGTTTATAAAGCTCCAAATGTGAAAATAAAATCAAAATTGGGCACCAGTGCATCTCACTTGGAAAAGGAAAGTAATACTTTAAGAGATCCAGAAAGTCCATAGCAAATGGATTTAGTTGACCGTACCGGGCACGTTTTATTTCCGCTTCCGGGAGCGACGAGGGCAGCGCGGGCCGGACGAATCACAGTAAACCCATTCGTGTGGATTCACAGGGTGCTTGGGCTTTTGGGAACTGAACTCCAAGAACATCTGGAGTGCCAAGATTCACCATCATGGGTTTAGGTAAAGGTCTCCCTTGCTTGAAAGCCAGTCATGTCAAACTCTAGGGACCGGTGCTCATCTCTGCTTAAGCCAAAGAGGCAGCGCTGTCTGTTTCTGCAGATACTTCCATGGTCATGTGGCAGCCACTGGAGTGAACGGAATGCTGTTACCTTTCCTGCTGAAGTTGTACCTATTTATCTACTTGCAATATTTTCAACTGCTAGGTTTAGATTCTCCTTATTTGGTGCAGGAGAGGTACCTATGAGGTGAGCAGCACCTGCACTTCCAAATTTGCGACTGCCTATAACTGCGAGCTACAGAGGAGCCTGGCATGCGGTGGTCCATGGGGTCGCAAAGGGTCGGACTCGTCTGTGCGACTGAACAACAACAAATAACTGCGACCAGGTCTAGCCAGCATGGACAGCAGTGATAGATGGGGGGAAAGTTGCAATCCAAAAAACTCTAAACCAGTGTTTCCGAACCTTTGGTTTTTGGAACTCAATTCCCAGAAGCCTAAGTCAATCCCCCAAAGCACTGACCAGCCAATGG
Organism: Furcifer pardalis; assembly: GCA_030440675.1. NCBI lineage: Eukaryota > Metazoa > Chordata > Lepidosauria > Squamata > Chamaeleonidae > Furcifer > Furcifer pardalis. Next base: position 5,050,896 of record CP126900.1, on the reverse strand, counting down.
ACTGACTTAGGGAACTGAAGTCCTCTTGTGGGGCGTGGGCCCCAGGGTTATCACTGCCTGTTGCTGGTCTAGAATAAACATGACCATTTTGTCCAGCATAGATTTAATTTTTAAAAAATTCTTCTATATAAAACCCAAGTGGATCTCAGGACATTGAGATCCCGGCGTAGGCAAAGACTTGGGCGAAGAATTGAAGGACGCAGCTATAGGGAAACAAGAAAGAGGTCTTCCAAGAAATAATGTTGGGGAAAGTACCCTGTCGTCTTTAGGACTGACAGCTTCTCTCGGCTGCAGAAGAATCTCAGAGGCTTGTCAGGGCCACCTCTTATGAAATCCTGTCGACGTGAGCTGTCACGTTCTTTAGACAGACAGGGAAAATAAAATACAGTGTGATGAGGAGCGGAGGAAGGTTAGGAACATGAGTTCCCATGCATAAAATATCTCTGGTACTCAGAAAGTACAGAGATTGAGCTGCAGTTGTTCTTTCAAAGCAGGAGGAGGTGGGGGTGGGTGGGCAGAAGTCCAGCGCATGAATATCAGCGGCCCGCCAGATATTGATGGGTTGAAGCTACAAAATTCCCTTTCAATTGGCTGATGATGCACTGTTCCATCTGGAAGGCGACCGTTCTCCATTCTAGCTTTGAAAGGTCCTATTGGGAATGCAGGGTACCCAGTTTGGGTACAGGTGCTCCCAAGGCTTACAAAACAGGACATTGTACCTTTCTTCTTCTTCCATGTCTAGGTCAGACTTTAAACTGCCAAAATGAAGCCGCCTTCTTCTCTTTGGCCAAACCTAAGTCGTCATCGGTAAATGTTTCTGGTAGTAATCGGCAGACCAGTAAATGAGCCGGATTCTGTACCTATCCACATTCACACAGCATGTTGTTATCTGCCAGCAGCCCCCACTTGAGCATTTTGGTTTTACATTTAGGCACTCTGACCCTCAACCTATTCAGGGTCCTCCAAAGAAGGTTGAATTCCTCAGCCAATATCCTCCTTTAATGTTGTTCTTTGTCCAGTCAGTTCCTTCCTTCATCTTCTAATTGGGTTTTGCCCTCGCGTACCCTCAAGAGTGTGTGTTCTTGCCATAAATCTCTTCCTGGACCTGAGCCTACCATGGATGCGTGAAACTGCAAATAACAGTGAACCCTATATTTTACATTGCGGGTGGTGGAGACTAGTGGCTAGCGCTGGTAATGTGCCATAGAAACACATACAGTACATATGTATTTCAGGATTTTTGTTGAATATTTATAGACCCATGGATGACTGAGACCATGGATACTGAAAGCGGATATGGGGGCAACCTGTAGACAAAACCTTATTCTTTACTTCTTCTTCTTTGCTTAATCTTTTACCCTGTCGAGTGTTGAGGGAGATACAAGGTTTTTGTTCTGGTACTTCTAGCGGCCTCCACTGTCGTTATTGGTGTTCTTGTAATGTGTCTTTGACGTTCTCTCTCCATCTTCCTCTGTCTCTGTCTCATGGCTTTCATCCGTCTCTTCTTTCCACATATGCCTTGTAGCATGTGAAATTCCAAGACATTCTCTCCAAATGGGCAAATCACTTTATTTTTTACTATTATTTTTAATAGTAACCATGTTAGTCTGTGTTTCAGGCATATCAGAAATTAAACAATTTATTAAGGATGGATCATGCAGCTCTTATATGTGCTTAATAGAGTTTGGTTTGTCTTTCTATTACTGCTGCTCATGTATGTTTTATGTTAATAAAGAATTTTAAAAAAAGAAAAAAAAAGAAATTAAACAAAATAAAAACGCTGTAGCATTTTAAAGACTGTTATATTTTAATGTGAACTTTCATGGATCAAGTCTGCCTGACGAAGTAGATAAATAGGGACTACTTTGGCGGGAAAGTAAACAGTGCTCCATGCACTCCGGTGTTGAGACATGCCTACCACATGTCCATGGAAACATCTGCAGACGCAGACAGCGCTGGCTCTTTGGCTACAAACGGAGATGAGCACTGAACCCTAGAATCAGATACGACTGGCTCTTTAGCAAGGGCAACCTTTAAAGTACTACAGTGTTCTTGTTGCTTATTCTCTGATATGCACTTTATGGTGTCACTGTATGTCATTTAAGGTTCTTCTATGCCAATTCCTTCACTTTCATTATAATCTCATTCCTGATTTTATCCCTTCTGATTGCTCCCTAGAAGGTCAAATAATAAAGATGAAGTCTTTCATCTTTACTATTTGACCTTCTAAGGAGCAGTCAGGGTTAATTTCTTCTAAGATTGACTTATTTATTCTCCTTGCTGTCCAGGGGACTCTCAAAACTCTCCTCCTGCTTTACAAGTAGGGCGGCATATAAATCGAAATAATAATAATAATAATAATAATAATAATAATAATAATAATAATAATAATTTAAAAAAATCTTCAGCGACAGAAAGAGGGAGACAGCATTTAAGTGTACTTCTCAATGCAATCCAGCACAACTTTGATCAGAGCTGTGTTTATTTCTCAATACATTGTTCATCTATTAAATAGACGTCGTTAAATGCGCATGCGCAGCTCATTCATTTCCCTCTCCATTCTATCCGACCCCTCCCAGCGCCCATTCGAAGCCACGCCCCCTTAGAACGTGGCCCAATAAAACATAGGGAAGCGCCCCGCCCCGCCCACCTCTTCTCCGCCTTCCTTCCTACTTTGAGCCTGGCCGCCCGCCGTAGCGGCGTTGCCATAGAGACCGCATGGCCGCGGCCTAGTCTTGAAAAAGCGGCGCGGCGGAGCCTCGGTGGCAGTAGGAAGCCCCCCGGGGCGGTTTCGAGCCCCACAATGTCCTTCCGCGACCTCCGGAGTGAGTCAGACGCGGCGGTTTTTGTTTCGTTTCGGGGAACCCTGGTTTGAACCTTTCCGTGGCCCCCAAAATGGGGCGAAATTACCCAGTTTGAGGAGCTGAGAGTGGAATAATAGGCAGTTCTCTGCCCTCCCTCCATTTCCTTCTCAACAACAACCTTGTAAGGTTGGCCAAAGCAGCGGGGAGTGGACTGTTGGCTATAATAATTGGAGGCGGAGGTCCGGCAGCAGGAGTTTCCAAAGGGCCGGGGGCGGATACAGAGATGGGATGCAACAGGTTCGCACCAGTTCGCCAGAACCGGTAGCAACTTTCCCCCAGTGTCCCGGAGAACCGGTAGCAGCTTTTGGGGGGAACCACCTTCGGGGCTTACCTTTTCACTGGTTCCCCCACTGCGCATGCATGCCAAGCACTTGGTGTGCATGCATGCCTACAGTGCTTGGCGTGTATGCACAGCCTCCCTGCTGTCCTCCCAAGCGGGGAGGAGGAAGAGACCCTGCTAGCCTGAAGCTCCCCAGGGTAAGTGACTCACCTTTGAATGTGGTGTGTCTGTGTGTATTTTAATGTGTATTTAATACCTTTGCCTATATTGACGTACTACCACAGTTCCTAAAAAGGCCTGGCGGCCTGACTTGGGGTTTTTAAGCAAAGTCTTGGAGTTCCCTCATCCATAAGCTACACCTGTGCTGTTCCAATTGCTGTTCCAATTGGAGAACCCTTAAGGAGGTGCAGCTGTTTTACATTTACATTAAGGCATATTATCCTAGAGAACTGGTTAGGCAAAGAGACTTAGTACCTAACTTCTTTAACTGCTGAAAAGCTGAAAAGTGACAAATTGAAGCCATCTTGTGTTGAGTTCATTGAGTTCATTCTGTAGTTCCTTCCATCTGACCTAGTGTGAGAAAGATTAGCCAGAATAAGCTTTAAGCTCTGGTTTAAAAACTCTGGTTGATTTGTGTTTGGGGTGGGTGGGTGGATGTTTGAGTGTGTGTATTTTAATGTATTTTTATTTTATTTATTTATTTTATTTACGGATTTGTGTTGTGGGTGGGTGGGTGGGTTGAGGTGTGTGTGCGTGTTTTACATTTACACTAAGGCATATTATCCTAGAGAACCGGTACGATGACCATATTCATCTTGCAACATGATGCTGATTTATGTTTGGGGTGGGTGGTTGGTTGGTTGTATTTTAATGTAATTTTTATTTAATTTATTTAATTTATTTACAGTTTTGTGTTGTGGGTGGGTGGGTGGGTTGAGTGTGTGTGTGTGTGTGTGTGTGTGTGTGTGTGCTTATTTTTATTTTACTTTATTATTATTATTTTCTTTGGCCCCACCCACAATGTCATGACATCATGATGTTAGCTCCGCCCACATTGTGATGATGTCAGGTGGGGTAGTAAAAATTTTGACGTCCCAGCACTGGGCGGATACCGAAAAGGCCCTCTGTCTTGTGCTGGAGAGGTGAGCCTCTCCAGCCCTTGGTACAGGTAGAGATATTGGCTATCATCATGGCAATAAGTCTTCCTGCTCTTCCAAGGATGTGCCACATCAGTCTCTCTGGTCCTTCAGCCATGAAGTCCGTCTACATCCAGGGCTTCCTCTCTTCCCAGGGACCTTTCCTTGCAGAGCAAGTTGGAGTATTCTATCCTTTATGTTGCTCCTCATGCTATTGCAGGCTTGTTTTTGGAGGTCTAACTTTTAATATTCATATTTTCAAGAGAGGAGTCAAGCATTGGCTGACTCTGCCTGACAGATAGTGGGGAAGTTTGTCATTGCTTTCCCATTGCAGATCAAAGGCCAGGATCCCATTGTTTCCCACTGGTATTTAACTCATTCATATGTAAGGGAATGAGGCCTCTTTGTTGTTGTTCAGTCGCACAGTCGATTCAGACCCTTTGCGACCCTATGGACCACTGTCCGCCAGGCACCTCTGTTCTCCACCATCCTCCTCAACTCGCTCAGTTCTGTACCCATTGTGTCTACAATACCATCTAGCCATCTCATTTTTGGCCGCCCCCTTTTTCTTTTGCCCTCCACCTTTCCCAGCATCAAGGCTTTCTCAAGTGAATCCTCTCTTCTCATTTGATGTCCAAAGTACTTTAGCTTCATCTTTACTATTTGACCTTCAAGGGAGCAGTCAGGGTTGATTTCTTCTAAGATTGACCTATTTGTTCTCCTTGCTGTCCAGGGGACTCTCAAAACTCTTCTCCAACACCACATCTCAAAGGCATCTGTTCTTCTGCACTCAGCTTTCCTAATAGTCCAAGTCTCACACCCATACATTGCCACCGGGAATACCATTGCTTTGACTATACGAATTTTTGTTTGCAAGGTGATGTCTCTACTTTTCACTATGTTCTCCAGGTTTCTCATTGCTTGCCCCCCAAGAATCAGTCGCCTTTTTATTTCATGGCTGCAATCACCATCTGCAGTGAGCTTTGATCCTAGGAAAGTAAAATCTGTCACTGCTTCTACTTCTTCCCCATCTATTTTCCAGGGACTGAGAGGGCCTGTTGCCATTATCTTGGTTTTCTTGATATTAAGTCTCAAGCCAGCTTTTGCACTTTCATCTTTCAACCTAATCAGGAGCTTCTTTAAGTCCTCTTCACTTTCTGCCATTAGGGTGGTATCATCTGCATATCTCAAGTTGTTGATGTTTCTCCCAGCAATTTTGATCCCAAATTGCCTCTCGTTAAGGTGCAATTTCAGAGCAAATGTGGGGATGTAACCATATCCTCAGGATGTTTGTCAACTTCTTTCATCTGCCTCAGAAGATGGGCTGCCTGGGAGGGACCTTTGGTTGAAGGTTTTAGTGTCAGATTTATGGCCTGTCCACCAGTAATTTGCCATGTGACCCCTCTTGAGCCAATCTGGGAGTCACCTGGACTTTTGGTTGCCTCATCTATAAAAAGAGAGGTTTTTCAAATCTTTGTTTTCAAAACTTTGATAACAGTTTTCAAAACTATGATAATCTTCTATGATTTTCATAGTTTTCTCCCTATCCTGTATTGTCAATGTCTTTTCTCTTTGAAACGCTTTGCATTTCTCATTTATTCTTCATAAGGTTTCATTCAGTCCTCTGCCAGCTAGACCCTGCTTTTTAAATAAATGCAACTTTTATTGAAATATTCTTTTCTGATGTACAGTATTTTATACGATGGACCCCCTTAGTTTGGGGCACTGCCAAGCTTTGGGTATTCAGGTAATGAAGGTGATGGGGCACCCCAGGATTTCAGGTAACACTATGCCCAAGGTATTGGAGTTTCTTTGCTTAATGGGCTTAAACAGTTCTTGTTCTTTATCCATCTGGTGAAATACTTCTACATTAGTCACATGCTCAGCCCATGATATCCTCAGCAGCCGTCTATAGATCTACATTTCAAAAGCTTTGATTTTCTTTTGAGATGCTTTAGTCATTGTCCATTTTTTATGACGTTGGCTCGTAATTTTTGTTGTTACTAAAACAACGTGCATGCTGCTTACTGATCTACAAGAAGAGGGGAGGTCCAAACTCAAGGTGTCTACAGATTAGAATTCAACAAATGGGAAGGCATATAGGAAAGGCAAGGAGATAGATTTCAGTGGGTAAACAAAATAATGTGTATTTAATCAGTGACATTATCTCTTGCCTTAGTTTCAGTACAGTCTGCAGGGCATGACCAATGGCAAGGGAGATAGAGATTTGTGACAAACAATTTTAAAGAAGCAGGGGCACAAGATGAGTAAGAGGTGGTGCTTGGACTCTGTCAGATATTATCCAACCATTACACCCTCCAGGTAGGATGTAGGAGCATTTGTTGAAAAGGGCCAGGACACAAAGTACAGAACATGGTCCATTTCATAAATTGAGCACTATATGATTCCAGTTTCTGTCACAATAATAGATAGCAGATAACAATTTGTTACCTGTGCCATGAGATACACATTGGTAATTTTACACATCCCACTTGTGTTTTATCTTCACAGACCAATGACTGTAAGAATTAGAATTAGTAATTAATTCCACATCAGATTCTCCCAAATGCCGTACAGTAGCATCATCCTGTTTAATTAGCCCCATGGGGCAGCAGTTAATTCACTCTCATTTGCAGGCACTTTGTGATCTTAATCATTGTGCACAGAATCAGCGGTGCCCTAAAGAACTCCAGCTGGGGAATAGCTGGCCGTTTGAATGTGCAGGATCTGTCAGCTGCACTGGCATCATAGATCCTTTCCACAAGGAAGCTTCCTAGGGATGTTTCTCAGATGTAAGACATGAGAGAGCATCGAGAAGAGGGTTTTCAAATAATAATAAAAAATCCTGTTATTTAAGAAGGAATATCGGACCTTTTGATAAATCCACCGAAGAAGTGTTGTGTTGATAGGTGAATCAGAGCGAGTTACAAGTTAATTAGCATTTTTTTCTTGGTAAGAAGTAGAGTTGAGCATGAGTCCACATATTCATTGCAACTTTATATTTGTTTCTAAAGACTTTACAGAGATGTTGAGGGCACTCGGCTATCCCCGGCTCATCTCAATGGAAAATTTCCGCACTCCAAACTTCATGCTAGTTTCAGAGATTCTACTCTGGTTGGTAAAAAGGTTAGTACTTAACCTTCTCTTCAGCATAAATATTAAAGTACTGTACTGTAAAAGGGATAATGACTCTTGTAAAATGCTTGACACTTTGAAAATCAGCTGATTTAATGATGACCCTTAAACACTAAAATATTCAACAAGAAATAACATACGTTCTAATTTCTGAAATAACCTCAATATCTTTTTTTTTGTACTGATAATTGGTTATCACTAAATTCTTGTCACGTCACCTAGTTTTAGTTCAAGTATATGTTTGGATTAAATTTGCCAGCCACTGTGGTCTTCTGTTGAAATTAAACATAGACACTAAATAGAAGCATTTCATATTAGTTTGGGAAAAGACATTTCTCTTGCAAATAATGTTAAGATAAAGAGTAATGGATGTGGGTCTCAAATATCACAGCTGATATTTCTGGTTGTGCTTTGAAAGTAAGATTTTCCATTACCAGCTAGGAAAGAAGTGACTGATATTTGAGGAGTCTGAGCAAGAATGGTAAAGTACTCTAGGTTTCTTTCTATCCCAGAAGCCTTAGAGGATCAATAAATCTATGTTAGGCATTCTCAGTTCAATATTTACACCAAGAGTTCCCAACCTTTTCAAGCCAAGGGCCTGGTCACGTTCTTTCAGTCAGCTTTGAGGGCCAGATGGTCATTTTGCCGTGCCTGCATGATGGGGGCAGCCATTTTGTCCCAACAGCTTCAAATGGGTGGTCATTTTGTTTCTTGGATCCCCTTGAAGGGGTGGGAGGCCACATGAAATGACGTTGCAGGCTGGATCCGGCCCACGGGCCTTAGGTTGGGAACCCCTGATTCACACTAAGTCTAAGACAGTGGTTCTCAACCATTTTTTTTGGCCAAGCCATACTTAAACACCTCTTAAGTCCTGAAGCCCTCCTCCCATGACATATAATTCTTATTATTAAAAAAGTGAACTCCAATTCATGTGGAGGAAGCCTAAATGTCCATTCACTGTTAATAACTAATTCTCGAATCCCCCCCCCCCGGCCTAAAAAATCAAATTGCCCCCCTATGGTGTGTGTGCCCCAGGTTAGGAACCATGGGTCTAATGTGAACTGTTGCTTTGATAATAAAATTTATACAAATATAAAATTATACATTTATAAAATTATACATTCTATAACCGTGATGGCGAACCTTGGCACTCCAGATGTTCTTGGACTTCAATTCCCAGAAGTCTAAGTCGCTGTGAATCCACACGAATGGGTTTGCTGCGATTCATCCGGCCTACGCGGGTGTGGTTTACTTCTGCTGCCAGGAGCGACAAGGGCGGTGTGGTGTGGGCCGGATGAATCGCAGCAAACCCATTCGTGTGGCTTCACGGGGGCTTGGGCTTCTGGGAATTGAAGTCCAAGAACATCTGGAGTGCCAAGGTTTGCCATCACGGTTCTAAAATAATCCATACTGGCAGATACTCTTCTGTGAGTAAATGTTTGGTCACCTCCATTCCAGGCAGTTTTTATTGCATTGAGTGCAGTCTTAGTTTTGAACTGACTTTTGAGAGAAAACATATTGTACTATAGAGTAGTTATTAGAATCTCTGTTTTAGCTAAGAGATTTAGGAAGTGTCTAAGCTCTGAGTATTTCATAGAACTAACAGAACCACGTACTGTTTCCATTGTTGGTTGGCCAGTGTGTCTAAAGAAGTCCTTAAGTAAGACGTAAAACCTATTTGTCTCCAACTTCTTGTATTTATGTTAAATAGGAGTATTAAGTTCTCTAGCAAACATAGCTTATAACCTTTTTTGGACTTTTTCTTAACTAATTGTTCTTGATTTTAATTTTGGATATGCGTCCTTCTATCATGTTGCAGATTTATGTGTTTATTTGTTTCAGATATGAGCCTCAAACAGATATCCCTTCTGATGTTGAAACAGAGCAGGATCGGGTGTTTTTCATTAAAGCAGTTGCTCAATTCATGGTGAGTCAGTTTTTTTTTTAGGGTTCATCTTGAAGCTTCTTTCTTCCTTGCATCCCAATTATTGATTTTTAAAAAACATAAATGCTCTGATTTATAATTGTGACCTATGTTCTGGACTTTTAAAAACCCAAATGGATGAAAAACAACCATATAACAATGCTTGGAGTAGAATGTAGAGAGAGAATAAATGAGCACAAGATTAAAAACAAAGATTTGGGTCCTAAAATGAAAAAGTTGAAAAAGTCTTGGATGGTTTAGACCAGGGTTTCCCAACTTTTGGTTCTTGGACTTCAATTCCCAAAAGTTTAAGTCAGTACATTGGCAGATCAGTGCAAGAGCAAAAAAAAAGAAGCAGGAGAATTTTATACACTATTGGTTTTGGTCCTTATAGGATTGATTTCTCGCGATTGTTTGCTTTAAGATTTTCTAGTTCCTTTTGAAATTGTACAGTGGAATGCTATTTGACAAATGGGGTTTGATGCTTGCAGGCATTCATGTGTAATAGAAACCTCTTATCACAGCTAGGAGAGGGAATTGCAACTTATCTGGCTGAAAGTTTCGTGAAATAGCTTTTTTTCTAACCACTTGATTTTTCATAATTCTTTTTTTTCATTTTACCTTTGTGACTACCTGTTTCCTTTACGCTCTGAATGGAAAGTATTCTCTCCTGAATAAAGCATTCCCTGAAACCTAAATGTGATGATTAGCTGTACTTTTTCCAAGTTCATGCTTACGGAGACGTTATGGTGCTAATCTGTTTACTTCAAAACAACAGGAATCAGTAGCAGTTCGAAACCAAGACATTGCAAGCAGATAAATAGGGACCTCTTCGGTAGGAAAGTAAGCAGCGTTCCGTGCGCTCCGTTGTCTAGTCATGCCTGCCACATGACCACTGAAATGTCTGCCGAAGCAGACAGCGCTGATTCTTCAGCTTTGAAACAAAGATGAGCACTGAACCTTAGAGTCGTAGACAACTGGCTTTTGAGCAAGGGAAACCATTACCTTTATAGTGGAGTGATGTTGAACCTTGGCATTCCAGCTTTTCTTGAACTTCAATTCCCAGAAGGCCTGTTCAGCAGGAGTGCTGACTTGGGCTTCTGGGAATTGAAGTCCAAGAACACCTGGAGTGCGAAAGTTCACCATCACAGATATAGTGGGAGATGATAATTTCCCATTATAAATCCAAATTGGGTGTTGAAAAAGCACTTACATAAGATACCCATTTTGTGAAATCCTGTTGTGTAATTTACACTTGTGAAAGAGGCCACTTTCTGTCCCTGGCTTTTCTGACTCCTATAAAATCCTTTTCATCGCATGGAAGCTACTGGATGAAAGGCAGATGTTTTTAATTACTAAAAAGCTTGCCCTGCCGGGAGTGTTATCAAGTACAGTAATGGCCATACTTGGTAATCAAAGACTTCCTTCTTCCATCATAGAGCATAGGAAGTTTTTGATTATCAAAAATTGCTCCCGCTGGTAATAGCGTTCTCCAGGCGGATAGGATTTCAGCCAAAAGTGATTTAAATCAGCCTGCAATGAATGACTCCTCAAGTACTAAAAGCTAAGGAGAGCAAGGAACTCTTCAAGGTTTCACAGCACATTATTTATTTACGGTATTTATTTATTATTTTATTTATCTACTATATTTATATTGCCGCCTCCCTCGCCGAAGCGACTCCGGGCAGGTCACAGTTGACATCAAAAATTCAAAATATAAAACATCCCCATCATACAAAAAAAATAAAAAAACACTTAAAACTTTTAAAACTACGTAAAATACCCTCCCTATAAAATTAAAACACGGACAGCCTTTATATCAGCCGGGGGGTGGGGACGTGCTATGCCGGCAGCGCCCCACACCTGCTGCACTAACCATGTTTTTAGGCCCTTTCTGAAGGTTGGTAACTATGCCTGGAGGGGCATTAACATTTCTGGGCTATACATTAGCATTCTGGGCATCGTAATCCAAAAAATTATTCTTGGCTATGAACGCTGGATGCCTGAGGACAGCAAGCAGAAAGGCAAGTTGGCAAGAGAAGGAAGTTGAAAGGATGAAGAAAAGCAGATTGGTGTAGAAATTATGGAATAGGCAAGTAGCCTGACAAGCCAAGAGAACTGGAAGGAAACATTTCAAGCCATGAACCTATGGCTAGTACCTGGCTGCTGTTGACCAAGCTGGCTCTTTGGCTATAAACCGAGATGACCACTGAACTCTAGAGTCGGATACGACTGGTTTTCGAGTAAGGGTGACCTTTGCCTTCTCAGCTTTGCATCTCTTTTCCTCACCGTCTCCCCCCATTTCTCATTAGCTGGAACTCGGATAACACACTGTCAACATGCCCAACATATCAGCTGCTTTTCTTTTCATTGTGAACAGAGTAGTGGTTTTCTACCTACTGATTCCTTTCCCTCCCACCCCCACCATTCTGAACAAAGGGTGCAATTTTAATTTTGTGCTTCATTTCTCTGGCGATCTAAATATTATTATTTTGCCCTTTTCTGTTCTTGCTGCAATTTGTTTGCATCTTTCTTAAAGCGTTTTGCCCAGAACTGGAAACAGTCCTCTCGATGTGGTCTAACTAGTGCTGAATAGAGAAGGATTAGTAGCTCACAGGTTTGAACAGATTAACATTAAAAAGCTGGTCTGTGCAATTTGTAGAAAGGGAAGAGTCCTTTGAAATTAATGAACCTGTCACTGCAATTCACAGAGAGATTCCCTGTGACAGAGGCATAACGCAGATAACACTTAAGTGCCAATTAAGTAAAAGTCTCATCAGCTTCAATTTTCACCTTTGGTGGACTGGAGTGAAGCAGTCTGCTCTGTTAATTTTCTTTTCAAGCTTATTAGGGAGTCCCTACTGAGAAATGCAGGACTTGCATGTTGCCTAAGGATAACTATCATTTTGACACCACCACCACCACCACCAATTTGTGTCAGAAGTTATTCTGGGTTGAAAGGATTTTTGTGGGAGAAACTCCACGCAGGGGATGCCCAAAAGAAGCTCCTTTCATGTCCCCAAGAGTTGGGACAGAGATGGACGCTCAATACGTTAGGGACTACCTGGGTCTCAAACTGCTGACTTGCCAGCCTTCCAGCTAACAAGGTGAGCTTTCTCCTTACTGTCTGTATTAGGATCTTCTAAGTCAGAGTTACATGGCATGAATCCAAGCACCCGTTTGTTTGACTGAAAAGGTTTGCTAATGCGTAGAATCAGAGGTGAGGGAAAAGACATTTACCTGCATACTGTCTGTCCAGAGCTTGGTGTCCCCAGATATTGATACAAAAGCATGTTCTCTAGCAACTGCGTGAAAACAGAGGCATCCTTAGATCTGGCCAGGGTCTGAATGAGAAAAAGCTTGAAAACCTTTTGTATATATCATTGTATTTCCAGTACGACAAGATGAAAATGTAGTAAACAAATACTAGTAAAGGTAAAGGTTTCCCTTGCTCGAAAACCAGTCATATCCGACTCTAGGGTTCAGTGCTCATCTCTGTTTCAAAGCCGAAGAGCCAGCGCTGTCTGCTTCTGCAGACGTTTCCGTGGTCATGTGGCAGGCGTGACTAGACACCAGAGCGCACGGAACGCTGTTACCTTCCCACCGAAGTGGCCCCTATTTATCTACTTGCAATTTTTTTCTTTCGAACTACTAGTTGGCAGGAGCCGGGGAGCTCATTCCGTCCTGCAGTACTCGGGAATCGAACTGCTGACCTTCCGCCTCCCAGTCAGCGTCTTAGATACTGAAGCATTACTATTTTTGTCTTTCCAACAGGCGACCAAAGCTCATATAAAGCTCAACACCAAGAAGCTTTATCAGGCAGATGGCTATGCTGTGAAGGAGTTGTTAAAGATCACATCTGTGCTTTACAATGCCATGAAGACCAAAGGGATGGAAGCCGCCAGCGTGGGAGAAGAAGAGACAGGCAAATTCAAATTTGACCTTGCATCAAAAGTAAGTAGCCTTGGGTTTTTCCTCTTACTTTAAAAAAAGGTGTGTTACATTTGCATCTTCTCCTTCCTTTTGGGAGCTCATGACTTGCTGTTTAATCTTAAAATGTCCCCATAAAATAGGCACAGACACGCTGCCTTTATGAGCATAATTCAGAATATGTCATTGAATTTAGGATTTCTCCATCTAGCCACACCTGTCAATTTCTGTGTAACACTATCTCAACCATTCCATCCAGCCTGTGCTCCCCACCACCACCGCCACAATCCTTGTCCCCTCCGTCTGTCTTGGCCTGTCCCTAACGCCGCTCCATAGCAGTGGCTGGAGTGGAGAAGGGCGGATGGGATTCTTGTGGGGGGGGAAACCTTTTAAAAAGGCAAAAAATGCAGAGCACCCAATGCAGAAGGGAAGGGTGATGGTCCCCAAGTGGATTAAATCCCACTGCTTGAATCCATCTTGATGGAGGACAGAAGCTTCATCCATCCTGGCCTGGGGTCAAGGAGGAATTTGTGTGCCAAAAGGGCTCAGACCAGAAAGTGACTCTTGGGACTGGATCCGTGGTACTATGGGTGTCACGCTGTGATGTGGAAGCCAAGTGAAAGGCCACAGCATTATATTCTCAGGACAGTCTTCATGGCTGATCACCATGAGGATCGCCTACATTCGAATATGGCAGAAGAAGGAGAAATGGTTCTGGCCAGATTATCCTGCTATGAGAATAGAGTAGACCAGTGATTCTCAATGTGGAGCTCATGCCCCACAGGGGGATTTCAATTCCCACAAGCCTAAGCCAGTACATTGGCTTGAGCAGATCTTTGGGGAATTGGAAAATACAAGTTGTACCTCGCTTAAAGAACATAATGCATCCCACAGGATTGCTCTTTAAGCGAAACACCATTGTAAGTGACCAACTGTGGGGGGGATTGCGAACCCCGATTTATTTGTTAAGCGAGTTTTTGGTTGGTTTTATTTGTTAAGCGAGGCGAACATTCAGAGAAAATTCTGCTCTTTAAGCGAGGCACTCTTTATGCGAGGCGCTCTTTATGCGAGGTTTGACTGTATATAAGTACAATGATATGGTTTTTAGCCTGTTTGGGAGCGGGCACCCTTACAGATGTAAGTGGGGTCAGTAATTTTGCTTTTGCTTGTCCTATGTTTCTCTTGTGTTTGTTTAGATTGCAGATCTGAAGACTGCCAGGCAGCTTGCTTCGGAAATCACTTCAAAAGGAGCATCTCTGTATGATTTATTGGGCAAAGAAGTGGAGCTAAGGGTAAGTCAGGAAGCTGAACTTGAAGCTACTGGTGGCGATATATTTAGAAAATTATATTTTGATGTCTTCCTTTTTCTGTTCTAGTATTTCAGAGTCCAGTTGCTAAATAGCACAGCTAAAAACAGGTGTGAACATCATCTTCTTCATTTCTTTCTCATCAACATTTCTTGCTATGGCCTTTCCCCCAACCCATTTCCTGTTTTAAGATCAGATCCCTTTGTATTCCCTTTGTGGTTATTTCTGTCTTCTGAGAGTCACAGTAGGGAATCAAACTTCCAACGTTTGGCTCCACAGTCAGATGTCTGAGCTACCCAACTAGCAATATCTAAACAAGGATAGATGGGTGGATGGATGCATTCATTCATTCACTTGTTCATTTTTTTGTACTCTGATTAAAATGCAGCTTTCAGGGATTTAGTAGGATTTTGTGGACATGTTATTATGGATGCAGTGATAAAGACTGAAGATGATGGGGGGGGGGGGTTTGTCAGAGCAATTTCTCAGCAAGCCTTTCACTGTAAACTCCTTTTAAAATTGTTAATTTGAACAGAAGTTATGTTACACAGTAGGGTCAACATAGTCAGCATCGTATGATAAATTGCTCTCTTGAGTGGAGAGGCTACTTAGAGATTTCTTTGCTAATTCTGTGGGGGAAATTGCCAGATTGACCTGGTGGTGGCCTGCTTCTAACAGCATAGCTCTTTTCTCTGCTAATTAGGGCCAGCAAGATAATGTGAAAGCTTAGGGACTTGATCTTTGACAAAGCAGCGGGTATGACCTTCTGCAAGAAAGTACCAAATTGGTTTTTCATGTGCTGTTGGTGGCAATGCATGTCTTGATTTTTGGCCTCTGGACAATTATTTAAACGAGAGAAGATGAGATTCAGCCTCAGGTCAATATTTTCAGGATTTAAACCACTGCTGATCTTGGTGGCAATAATAATTTTGTGTCAGAAATTATTCTGGGTTGAAAGGATTTTTGGCGGAGAAACTCCGCTCAGAGACACCCGACTTAGGCGCCCGACTTAGGCAACAAGTGGGAAGCAATGTCTTGCTTTCGAACTGCTAGGTTGGCAGGATCTGGGCCAGAGATGTGCGCTCAAACTGTCACGCAGTGCCCAAGTCTTGAACTGCCGGCTTGCCGGCCTTCCAGCTAACAAGGCGAGCTTCTTAACCACTGAGCCAGTCTTTTCATTTGTGGTCATGCAGCACTTTAATGAAAACTGAAAACACTGACAGCACTGTTGCCTCCCTGACTGATCTATACTGGAAAGAGCACCAGTCCGCTTAAGAATTGACTCAGAAGGCTTGATCCAATATTTACTGTCACTTCTTGGCAATAGTGTTAAATGTCAGGAAAAATGCTTGCAAGATTTGTTGTGTTAAGTATTTCTTTTCACTTGTTTTAAAGTGGCAACAACAGAAAAAGGGTTACGAGACTCACAAAAGAAAATCCATTTTTGAAAGTGGGTTTTAGAGACAGCTGCTTTCTAAAATGTATGGCGACATCTCTCTCTCTGTACAACAAACCTTTAGAAGCCATCATCTGTTAGCTTTAGTAGTCCATCGTGTCTGGTCCCTCTAGTGCTTTTGAAATGTGGATCTATAGACGGCTGCTATGGATATCATGTGTTGACCGTATGACTAGTGTAGAAGTCTTGCGTTGGATGGATAAAGAACAAGAACTGCTTAAGACCATTAAACAAAGAAAGCTCTAATACCTTGGGCATATCGTTAGGAGCGACATAAAAGATAGAAGACTCCAACTAGTTATGCAGGGAAGAGAGACCCTGGAGCTTGTGGCTGAAGAACCTGAGAGACTTGTGTGTGTCTTCAAAAGAACAGGAAGACTTTCGCCAAGATGATAGCCAATATTCCAAACAGATACGGAAGGTGGTGACGAATGAATGGGGAGAGGATAGTCCCTCCTGTCCAAGTGTAGTGATAGTAACTGAAATGGGCTAAAGTGGATGGCCTGTGGTTATCTAGTAAACCTGGATTGTTCTGTTTAGGCCAGTACTTCATTGTGTCAAGGAATGCACTGCAGAGAACAATCGGAGTTCAAGTGAGAGCAAATGGGAGTTAGAACCTGGTTTTATCTGTCTAGATGCAAACTCTCCAGGGCAGGGTGGCCAACCATGGTGCTTTCGGGTGTTCTTGGACTTCAATTCCCAGAAGCCCAAGTCAGCACATCAGCTGATCAGGGCTTCTGGGAACTGCAGTCCAAGAACACCTGGAGTGCCAAGGTTGGCCACCCTTGCTCTAGGGGCTGCATCATGCTTAGCTATTTTTCAGTACTTTGTGATGTCATCGTATGTCACATAAATTACTTCTGCCACCTAAAATTACCAGTGGAATGTAAAGGTAAAGGTTTCCCTTGCTCAAAAGCCAGTCATATCTGACTCTAAGGTTCAGTGCTCATCTCTGTTTCAAAGCCAAAGAGCCAGCGCTGTCTGCTTCTGCAGATATTTCCGTCTTCATGTGGCAGGCATGCCTAGACACCGGAGCACACAGAACGCTGTTACCTTCCCACCGAAGTGGTCCCTATTTATCTACCTGCAATTTCTTGCTTTCGAACTGCTAGGTTGGCAGGAGCTGGGACCTAGACGGGAGCTCACTCCATCCTGCAGTACTCGGGAATCGAACTGCTGACCTTCCACCTCCCAGTCAGCGTCTTAGCCACTTGAGCCACTGCAGTCCAGTGGAAAGGGATATGCAAATTGGTGTTCAAAACATCTGGCGATGCAAATGATCTCCATCTCTGCCTTACAGCAGCAATTACTGCAAACGGGAGATGAGGTGCGGAAGAGAAGAACAGAGAGATTTCACATAAACATCTCTTGGACAGACAAATTCAAGCGAACATATTTCTGCCTCTGAAAAGTAGCTGTTTTATTTCACTTTTGATTTGTATGTCTGAGAGGCTTTCCGCATATACATTCCTTTTTTCCAGTTGCACAGAATCCGTTCTTTTAAAAAGCATTGTTCATGGCTCATATGCTTCATAATGATAGCTTATTGTTAGTTGAGAGCGGATTTTCCCCCCATTAGCATAAGAAAGCTGTCAATGCATCATTTCAACAAGATGGAGAGAAAAAACATTCTGTTTTCTAGAGAGAGATTTCTTACCATTTGGGCAGATTGTAATTGGTAAGAAATGCCTGTTACAGACCTCTGGGACGCCTCTGGGACTATTCCTGCATGCTGTTAAAAGTCCCCCGCTGCTTTGTAGTATAGTATGCCATGGGTTTGTCATAGGATGGTTTGTGGGACGTAACCTCAATCCTTAAAGAGTGAATAATAATACTATTATAATAATTGTGTGCCCTCAAGTCAATTCTGCTTCCATTCCAGCGTGATCATTGTAGCAACTAATACATAACTTTAAGAATTCTCACCTGAGATTGAATGCTTTCCTTCCTTCCTTCCTTTCTCCCTTCTACTTTGCTTTTGTGTTGTCGCTTTTAGATATGGCTGTAGGCAGAGATTTGCTCACATGGATTTTTAGAAGTTGCTCTGGGGTCCCCAATTCACTGCTTTCACCACTGTATAATTTACTATTTTTCAGTGCCTGGACGATTGCCTGGCCGCCATATGGCGTGGACCAGAGATAACAAGCTGAGGCTGAACCGAACAAGACAGAAATTCTGGTGTTGGGGAATTGGGAGATCTGGTCCCTGTGATGGGCGGGATGGCGCACTCCCTGAGGGACTAGGTACACAATTTAGGGGTTATATTAGACCAGCACCTGAGCCTTAAGTCACAGATTGCAGCGGTGCGTAAAGCCGCTTTTTTCCAGCTACACTGAATTGGTCAGTTGCGTCCCTTCTTGGACAAGCGGTCCCTCGCGACAGTAGTTATCTCACTGGTAGTCTCTCGTATTAACTACTGTAATGCTCTCTACATGGGGCTTCCCATGTCTCTGCTACAGAGCGTCCAGAATGCTGCAGCCAGGCTGATTACGGGAGTGAGAAAATTTGAGCATAAATATGAAAGAGGCAAACTTGGGTCCTTATTTTGTCCGACTGTTGACATATAGCAATGCTACACTAACATAGAACTTGCGACACTGATAAATAGATTAACGGGACTATTGTGATGAAAAGCGTTTTCAGAATTACATCTTCTCAATTATCCAATCTTCTAGGTACAAATTGTTTAGCAACAAAATGAAATATGATTGGCAGCTTGTTTTCTTTTCGATTGTTTCATTATGTTTTCATTCCTCCTCATTAGTCATTCTTTTGTTTTAGCTTTCAAATAATCCACATGTCTACACAATGTAATTCCCCACAGCGCTACAGTAATGGAGTAGACCGTACAGCCAGTGACTCAACACCGAGTGTTGGGTGGCAGTAAATGGCCTGACTCCCTAAAGGGGCCAACGGCTACCGGCGGATGAGCCCCTTTAGGTGGGGTGAGGGTCCCCCTCAGTGGACGAAGTGCCACTGGAAACGATCACATTGGGCCCAAAGCCAAAATGAGCGAAGGAGGAACCACTTTCTGATTCTCAACAGTCATGGAGGCAGAAGAGGCCATGCCAGGTGGACTGGCTGTGAAGGTGCACCTTGATAAGTTCCTCAAGGCTGTGGCAGTCCATTGCAGTCCCGGTGTTAAATCCTGCATGTCTCATTTCATATGTGCCGCGGGAGATGGCTCCATGATCACAGTGTTTGGTCACTTCATGGCAAGCTGTGATCCACCTTAAACAAATTCACGCCAATGGCATTTTTCCTGCCTCGGGGGGGGCGGGGGGATGCATTCTCCGATAAGAGTTGCAGTTGATGACAAAATATATAATTAGATTAAATGTACTGCTGTTGCTTCAAAACTTGTAGAGCAATGTCTGCTTTCCTAAAATTATTCACCTTCTTGTGTTGCTCAAAAGCGTTTGGTAAGGTATTTTCATAGTTTTATAAAGATTTAATCTTGTTGAAATTATCGGTTTTTTTCCTTTAGTCTGGTGAGCACAGGATAGATCTCCTTTTCTACATTTAATGCGTTTACTTCTCCTTGGCTGGTAGCTTCTTCTAAGAATTCTTGTTTCCTTGCATTGGGTGCTATTAAACCCCTTAGAACACAATCTGTGGTGGGTGGTTGTTTTTCTTGGCCTCGCATCTGAAATTCCTTCATCTGCTCTCGCACATCCCTTGCTGAAACTAAATTGGATGTTTGTGTCGGTGAACCTACCTTCAAGCACTTGCGATGAATAATGGGCTGCAGTCATTGCTTTGACAAACAAGGTTTTGTTGAAATCCACTTAGCTGAGTTGGAGAAGAGCTTATCATAAGGCCATAACATCTTGAGCTTAATATGTTCACTAGAAAATCCAATCACAAAGCTATAAGAACCAGATGTGTATACATTCGAAATTATTGTTTAGAGGTTTAAGAATTAATTAGCAGGCTCTCCTTGATGGAAAAAGTGCCAGTTGCTGGTCAACAGCTATGTGTACTGTGATCTATGCGTAGCATTTAAACATCAAGAGCACATGTTTTCTTGATTTTACTCAAAGGGCTATTGAACAAAAACGGTTCTGATTAGCCAGTTATTTTTTAAATCAGATTGCAGCCTATTAAAAATTAAAAGTCTGCTTAGTCCCACATTCTGTTTGCTTGCGTAGTTAATACATTCAAGAAATATTTCCTCCCTGTTATTGCCACATGCTTAACTATATTCAGAGATGAAGTCACTTTGAATGTTTAACTATTTAGTTGTCCTAGCCATGGATAGATTTCTCTTCCATGAATTGTCTAATCTTCCTTCTGGCATTCTATGTAAGGTAGCATTCTGACAAAGCCAAATTATATTGTTAAGCTGAATTGTGCATAATTCTTCAACCTATCCCTTCGTTCCTCCTAATGTGCTATAATAAAACCACCACATCTTCAGCTACAGGTCTACTCCAATTAACCCTTGTTTCCCATTTCGCCCACATTGGGCAAAAGCGATCTCAAACTTCAGGGCAAGATTGCCTTGTAGTTGATTCATGATCATGGCTTCCTCCAAAATTGATAACCTTAATTTTTGTTGGCTCTGACATAACATTAAACTGTAGCTTAATGTGAGGCTTCTTGTTTAATTGCTAGGAGTTGTGAAGAAAAACGTGAAGAGCTAATTTAATTTAATTTAATAGATTTATATACCACCCTATCCAATGGACTCTGGGTGGTGTACACAAGTTAAAACCAATATAAAATGATTAAAAAACCCTTAAAAACATAGCAATATTAAACCAACACCCCCTGGGGGTAATATAAAAGGTTCTCAGCCTTTCAAGCCAGGGGCCAGGTCACTCTCTCCCTCTCCCCCTCTCCCTCTCTCTCTCTCTCTCAGTCAGCTTCAAGGGCCAGATGTCCATTTTGCACTGGCTGCACGATGGGGGCAGCCATTTTGTTCCAACAGCTTCAAAGGGGTGGCCATTTTGTTTCTTGAATGCCCTTGGAGGGGTGGGGGCCCACATGAAATGGCAGTGCAGGCCAGATCTGGCCCATGGGCCTTAGGTTAGAAACGCCTAAGCTAAATGTTTGAACAAAGGCATGGGCGTATTGGAACTTAATAAGTCAAGAAATAATTATGCAAATCAGACCCAACGGTTCTCATCTACAACTGATACAAGATTTAGTTTAAGCCTCACTTTTACCTAAGTGGAGTGGGGTAGTCAGTTGAGGGGAGTTCCAAGTCTAGAGAACGTGGTCTGCATTACTAATCTTGTGGTGTTTCCACATTGTCTAGTTGGCCACTGTGAGAACATAATGCTGGGCTAGATCAAACCATGCTTTGATTGTGCCAGGCTTTTTTCACTTTCCTAAATAAACTTCCATCAAATTCACTTAGACTTGCTTTCTTGTAAGTATGTCCTTTTGGAGAACACTTAACACTGTGCCTTTGTTAGCCTTCTTAATGGATTCTCCATCTGCGATGGCCCTTAAGCCAGGCTGCATAAATATTGGAACACATTCCGTTTGTTATGCAAATCTTTTTTGCCAGAAGAGGTTAGAACTGCCTCTCCTCGGTGAATATTAATTAGTGGTTTAGTCTGATGATTTCTTCTGGGCTTTTGTCTTTCAGGAAATGAGGACAGAAGCAATTGCCAGACCTTTGGAGATAAATGAGACTGAGAAAGTGATGAGAGTTGCCATCAAAGACATTCTGGTAAGGATGGTGATCTTTGTAAGCCAGTGGCTTCACGGATAATGGGTCTCCTTATTTAGTATTCTAGCTCTTTGTGGGTTCCGGGAGAGTCTTAACAGATAGTCTGTGTGTTTTAGATTGGAGCCTCTCACAAAATTGCTCTCACTTGAATGTTTCCAGTGAAACAGATCTTTGGCAAGCCTAGAACAAACTTTTATGAACCAGTCTCAACATGTGTTCGATTGACTTCTTTGTTCAAGGCTTCACAAAACAGCATAGAAGGGCGAAGTGGCATCAGTTTTTAACATCAAAATGAGCACTCAGGGGTACTTTCACAGCTAACCCTCATGTGACCAGTCTCTATTATTGTGGGCCAGCTCATTTATCAAGTCTGGCCAGGTTATCCTGCTATGGTAATAGACCAGACTGCCAGCGACTCAACGCCCAGTGTCAGGCGGCGGTTAGGGACTAATGGCCTTGGGGAGCCAAAGTGAGTAGGGAAGGGTGATGGTCCCCAAGTAGATTAAATCCCACTTGAATCCATCATGATGGAAGGCAGCAGCTTACATCAATACTGATGAGGACTGTGTGCCAAAAGGGCTCAGGAACAGAAAGTGACTTGCAGAACTGGATCCATTGGTACAGGGATCATGCTGCAATGCAGAGGGCGGATGAAAGGCCACTGCATTACAGTAATACCTCGGATAACACTAAGACCACAAGTCTTGGTGTTATCCGATTTTTAGTGTTCTCCGATGCATGTTAAAATCCTATGGGATGTATCGGATAACGTTAAAGCTCCATAGAGATACATTGTAACCGCACAGGCTATAGCGGTTGTTATCCGATACATCCCATAGGACCTTAACGTTATTTGATCCAATTCTCCTCCCCAGATTGTCTAGCCAGACATTTATTGAAAGTATTTTCCTATTGCAAGCCTACTCATCTAAAGAATTCAGTCCCTTTAATGCAGTAAATGGATACCTAACGTACAGAACTCATTCTGCAAGGGGAGATCTCTTGGGAAGAGAGGAAGCCCTGGGAATAGACAGACCTTGTGACTGAAGAACCTGAGAGACTGGCATGGAAGATCCTCAGAAGAATTATTCCGATGAGTGAAGAACAGGAAGACTTTCACCATGATAATAGCCAATATTCAGAGCAGATACAGCACTTGGAGAGGAAGCAGAAGGATACAGAAAGTTCCCTTCATGTTTGAATGTCAAAATGCTCTGTCTTTGCTAACAACATGCTTTTAAAGAGATGAGTTTTCAAAATTTTGAGTGCTTTGTTCCTTTTTAGCACTCTTGATCTCTTCTCTCATGGAGTTGATGCTGTATCGTGCGGTGCTCTTCATGGAAAGCAGTATTCCGTAGTATCATTGAGGAGGCAGTTGGGTGGTTTGGTTGGATCAAATAATTGACCAGAAGTAAAGGGAGCTGGTTTCTTCAATTTCCCTACTGCTATTCATGAGTCCCCTGGACTGTGAGAAGAACAAATCAGTCGATCCTGAAGGAAATCAACCCTAACTGTTCATTGGAGAGCCAAATACTGGAGATGAAGCTCAAGTATTTTGGCCACCAAATGAGAAGAGAGGACTCACTAGAGAAGGCCTTGATGCTGGGAAATGGCTGGAGGGAGGAATCGCCATGGACAGATGGGCAACTGGAGGCCTCACTGCCACCTCCTGGGCCTCCACCAACGGTCGGAGGGGAGATAGTTTGTGTTTGTTCATTGTATTTCGTTACTATTGTTGTATTGCAAGCCGTCCTGAGTCACCATGGCGAGTGGGCGGCAATATAAATTTGAACAAACAAACTCTGCAGGACATTCTTCCTTTGTCTTGATTGCAATTTGTAGTAGAAGTGGCTGTAGAAGAGTTTTGCATTTTCTCAGGAAAGTGATCCTTCTGAAGAAACTTATACAACAATAAATCATCTTGAAAATAGCTGCAAAACAATCAGTCTTTCGGATTTGTGTCCAGCACCCAGTCTCTTCAGCAGAATTGTGGTACCCTCCTTTTCAGATTTACACTAAAGAGGTCTTGCTGCTTTGAACTCCTCATACTTGCTAGACATATATTAATTATCTGATATTAAAATCAGCCAGATTCTCACTAAAGCTGGAACGTGAAAGATAATGTGGTAGTGAATCGTTTTAGTATCAGTAGTTTGGCATTCCATGTCCCGTTCGCTTTCGGCACACAAAGTACTACACAAGAAGAGAGCTTGGTGCTAAACATTTATTCGGGCTCTTGTAAAATTGCAACTAATTCTGGTCCTTGTAGGAGCAGGTCCAGAAAACCAAAGATATGTTGAATAATGTGGCTTCAGATGAAACCAGTTTGGAGGCCAAGATTGAAAAGAGAAAAGCAGAACTTGAAAGAAACCAGAAGCGGCTACAGACTCTGCAGAGTGTCCGGTAAGGATTGATAGAGAATAAGTGTAAATTGTGTGTGTGTGTGTGTGTGCTTATCTATTTACCCCAGATGAATGGCTTCTAAAACATGGTAATGCGCTCCTCCGGTAGCTTAGTGGTTAAGACGCTAATCTTGGAGACTGGAAGGTTTTGTTTCAATAGCCAAGGACTGCTTGAGGACATGAAAGGAGCCTCATTCGGGCGTCCCCCGAGCGGAGTTTCTCCAGCAAAAATCCTTTCAACCCAGAGTAATCTCTGACGCGAAATTATTATTATTACGGGCTGGGTGTAACAGTGCCGGTGAAAGTCAATGAAAGAGGGCTGGATGGTCATTTTGCCCCTTCTCCACCACATGGCACTTCCGGGTGTGGTGGAAGCATGGGGGGGCACATGAAATGGTGCCGCAGGTCGCATCCAGCCCACGGGCCACAGGTTGAGAATCCCTGGTCTAGCCATCTAACGCATTAGATTACATCTTTCTACTGTTTACTTACAAGCAGGTCTCAGCATGCTGCTTTCTCCTTTCTTGATAAGCACAGGTGACACATAATAATGGTGTTTCTGCTACATTCCAGTATAACAAAAACATTTCTCATCTTTCATTCCACTTCTTCTTGTTTGTTAACCAATAAAACTTCACTGTCAATCTTCATCATACCTACTTCCGTTCTCACACACTTTCAGCCTGTTTTGACTATAGTCAAAAGGAAACAAATCAGCACCAGTTTTGAAGGCCATTTCCCCAGACCAGTGATGGCAAACCTATGGCATGCATGCCAGAGGTGGCACTCAGAGCTCTCTGTGAGCACCCATGCAGTCATCCCAGCACAGAGTTCACCCCACCCCTCTGCCCAGCAGCCCAATGGGGTTGCTTCCTCCCTCCCCCAGCATAGAGTTCATCCCACCCCTCTGCCCAGAAGCCCAATGGGAGTGCTTCCTCCCTCCCTAGCACAGAGTTCATCCTGTCTCTCAGCCCAGTAGCCCAATGGGAGCTCTTCCTCCCTCCCCCCAGCACAGAGTTCACCCCACTCCTCTGCCCAGCAGCCCTATAGGAATGCTTCCTATCTCCCCGAGCACAGAGTTTGCCCTGTCCCTCTGCCCAATGGGAGTGCTTCCTCCTTCCCCCAGTACAGTTCACCCCACCCCTTTGCCCAGTAGCCCAATGGGAGCGCTTCCTTCCTCCCCTGTTGCTGTGTTGGCACGTTGCGATAAATAAGTGTTTTGGGGGTTGCAGTTTGGGCACTCGGTCTCTAAAAGGTTCACCATCACTGCCCCAGACGTTCCTCACTCCCTGTGGAGGTAGCAAAGAACCAGTGGCAATCTATACTCCCTTAAAGCAAAAGCTCCATTTTGATTCATTACAGAAGGCCGACAGCATCTTAAGGGCTGGATCACTTTATCCCAATTCTGGACTCTGAAGATCAACTGTAACCTGCTGATGAATTGTAACCCTGCAGTCTCTCCTTGCTTTGATCACCATTTGAGGTTTACTTGCAGTGGCAAGGCGGACGCCTGGAGATCGCGATCGAGTGCCCTAGGAAGCTGACAGTGTTTTCTCTTGGCTCTTTCAACAGTGCCATCTCTGGTGTCCAATTCAGGGTCTTTCTCTCTCTCTGAAAGACATTGGCTTATTAGCCCAATGTAGAATGAAGGAAGTGCCCTGCTGATAGGAAGAGAAAAATCCCATGCTGTTAATAATGTGTCATAAAAGAGAACTGTGTATATCTTGCTGAGTGAATATGATATGAATCTTCCGCTGCCTCCAGGAGGAAGTAGCTAACAAATCCCTTGGATGAGAACACTTTGAGTTATAATTCATTAAAAGATACGCAAGCCAGCTTCTCCCTGGAGTTTTATTCATGTTCAAATTGTTGCAGACTAAGCAAGTAGCCTTTTTTTTTTACTGGCCCCTACAATGCTGAGAATTGTGTTGTTCAGTCGCACAGGAGAGTCCGACCCCATGGACCACCGGACGCCAGGCTCCCCCGTCATCTGCCATCCACCGCAGTTCACCCAGATCTATGCCCGCTGCGTCAACGATGGCATCTAGCCATCTCATCCTCTGCCTTTTCTCCTTTTGCCTTCGATCTTTCCTAGCATCAGGGCCTTCTACGATGAGTCCTCTCTTTTCATTTGGTGGCCAAAGTATTTCAGCTTCAGTATTCAGCTGAATTATTCAGCTGAGATTCATAGCAGTTGTTTAAAACTAAGGAAGGCGATAAGATGTCAGTTGATTTAATAGTGCAGGATCTTACCTAATTGACCAAATGAGTACATGCACTTCAACAGCTTGTAGCCTGTGCAAGAAACTGGCTGAGTGTTAATGTTTGTCCAATTATTTTCCAAGTCAAAAGCCTGGGAAAGTCCCATTCCACATCAGGGATCAATTTGCTTGGATCTGTGTTCACTTATGCCATGCCATACATGAATTAAGCATATGTTACTTTCCAGTGCCATGTAGACTCTGGCTTTCTGAAGCATATTCATGCAAATTTTTAATTAATTACCTTGTGACTTGGGTCTCTTCACACATTTGGCCAATTTATCTTTGCTAATTGGTTGTCCAACTGCTTCTTCTTCTTTCGTGTTCCGATCAACCCCTCGCCTGCCAAAATGAAGCCACTTTCTTGGCTTTGTCATCAGCCAAACTTAAGTCTTCATCGGTGCATGCTTCTAGCAGTAATTGGCAAATCATTAAATGAGCCAGGTTCTGTATCTCTCCACATTCACACAGTGCGTTGTTGTCTGCAAGCAGGTCCCACTTGAGCATGTTGGTCTTACATTTAGGCACTCTAACCTTCAGCCTATTCAGGGTCCTCCAAGTGACTTAGGGGAGGTTGATTTTCTCAGCTATCTCCTCCTTTAATGTTGTTCCTTGTCCAGCGAGCTCCTTCCTCCATCTTCTAATTTGGTTTTACTCTTGTGTAACCTCAAGAGTGTTTGCTCTTGCCATAAAGCTCTTCCTGGATCTGAGCTGGTGGACTTGAGGCTCATCTCCGTTCAGAGGATGTCAAAGGTCCTTCTCTTGCTTAGTTCTCTTGGCATCCGCTGCTACTTCTCACCTGATCTTAGGTGGAGTGATACCAAGAAGAGGGTATATATTTTTAACCGGTGTAGGTTTGAGGCATCCTGTCACAATACACATGACTTTATTAACAGCAATGTCAACTTGTTTTGCATGTGTGGACGCCCTCCATACAGAAGCTGCCTACTCTGCTGTAGAAACGCTCAGGGCCAAAGCTGATGTATGCACCATGGATGGTTGAGTTCCCCATTTGTAGTTTGTGAGTTTCCTGATGATGTTGTTCCTTGTACTAGCTTTGGCTTTGGTATCCGGGCAGTGCTGCTAAAAAGTGCCCTGTCAAGCATCACGCCGAGGTATTTTGGTGCTGGACAATGCTGTAATCGGTTCCCTTGCCACGTACTGTCCAACTCAACCCTTGCCTCTCAGTTTCGAAGGTGGAAAACACACACTTGAGTCTTCAAATGGTTAATGTTGTAACGTTGACCCAACTGGTGAAAACTTAGACATTGAAAAGAGTGTGTTTACAGAGGACTTCTTAAAGTGGTTGCATACAAGGTTGCATACAAATGGAGGTGGTGGGCTGCAGTTCTTTGTACATTTTGGGTTTTGCACCTTGGAAAATGAGGTGAGTTGGGTGGCCGTGCTAAGAGGGGAGCGAGGAATAATGGGCTGTTTGCCCCGTTAGTTGCCCAACAAGGGGTAACAATTTTCCTTGCTCCTCTCCCTTCTCTTCCCTACCAGCCCAGCCTTTATGGATGAATATGAGAAGATTGAGGAGGAACTACAGAAACAGTACAGCTCTTACCTGGAGAAATTCCGTAACCTTTCCTATTTAGAACAACAGCTGGAGGACCAGCATCGCATGGAGCAGGAACGGTTTGAGGTGAGTGTGTTCCAAAATTACATTAACTTCGTTTCTTCCACAATTCTGCTGTCTAAAGTTTTCATCCTCGTTACCTTGATATGTCTTCCATTGCGCAGTACTGGAGTCTTGAACTGCTGACATGCCGACCTTCCAGTCATCAAGTTCAACGTCTTAACCGCTAAGCCACTGCAGTCTCTTTCTTGCACCGTAGCTTAGCCGAGGTCCACTAAATGCCATCGAGATGGTGCTTGCCGGACAAATCAAGGTTCCCCATGGGAGGTGTGTAAAAAGAAAAGTAAACTAACCAAGGGGATTTTCCGCTCATTCTTAGAGAATTTAAGTCAAGGGTGCCTAAACTACACCCGGCAGGCCGGATCTGGCCCACACCACCAAATCATCTGGCTTGTGCTGCTTGCCTCTCTCGGAAATGGAAATAAAACATTTATGATTGCCACTGGTACATTTACGGCAGTGTTTTGCACATGTACAGGTGTGGTTTACTTTAGCTTCTGGTGGGAAGAACCACATGCCTGGCCCGAAAAGTTTGTGCACACTTTCCAGATGCATTTTAAAAAAGGTTAATAAATGGGATTTAGGGAAAGGATGGTGGAGGACAGAAGTGCCTGGCGGACAGTGGTCCATGGGGTCGCAAAGGGTCGGAATCGACTGTGTGACTGAACAACAACAAAAAAGGAAATGATGACAGGCAGGCAGACTAAAATCATGTTTACAACTTCAGATTTAAGAAGCCCGTTCTTAGGATTTCACTGCAAGAAACCACGCATATATTAGCCATTCTGTTCCATGTTTCCCCAATGGGATTTGCATGCTGCTTTTGAAATATTACTTTGAATAATATTTGGCCATTAAAAAAAAGTAGCTAGAAAAGAAAAATAGATGCCGTGCTAGCAATGAATAATACAGCAAGTTGCTCTTATTAGAATAGTTGAATATTAAAAAGGTATTTCTGGTTTTTGAGTTGTTTTTAACAGTAAAAAGTAACTAATTGCTTATTTCGGAGCAGAGTTCCAAGCTCTGCTCCAGAATACTGAAGAATATGAGTAGCTCCTAGTTGTGAAATCCTCATTCCTTGAAGATATTTTAAGATGAGATTGGACTAGAAATCAATTGCACTAGATTTGATGGATGTGACGGCTGGAGAATGAACAGCCTCTTCCAGCTACGTTACTCAAGGATGTCCTTCGTGAAAGATGTGGTTCAACAGGTGTTCTGGTTTATTTTGTTAGAAATGAGATTCTTTAGTGCCTGTGAAGCAGAAACTGAATAATGGAATGTATTGGAGGATGTGGGTGGGTGTGTCATTGGCTGAGTGGCTTATTATTATTTTTTACTGAATTTCTAAGCTTGAAATCTTTTTTCGCATCCCTTATATAAATGTGGCTTGTGCTTAAGAAAAGTTGGTGCAGAGTCACGTACTGCACTGCATCTAGTAAGCTTGGTGGTTAGTGTTTGTGCGGTGAAGCAATATGAGAAAGAACAAAAATTCTGTAGAAATTTTAATTTTAAGACACATTTCTGCAAGGTTTAGGTTACATCTGCATCTTGGTTTGAGAGTCCAGATATTTTGGACACATAAAATTGCCTTTATGACTTATCCCATCTTTTCTTCAAGAAGCAAAATGGGACATACCATTGTAAGCCCACAAGCATAATGTGAAGTAAACAAAGTTGAGAAAGTTGAGTACGTGACCCCAGCTAGCCAAAGAGTGTCTTAGCTAAAGAAAGATTTTACCCTTAGTCTGTATCTAAAACTTATTTGTAAGAGACTGGTGGTGTAGTGGTTAAACTGTTGTTGACGTTGTTGTTCAGTCTCATAGTCGATTGCGACCCCATGGACCATTGCCTGCCAGGCACCTCTTTCCTCCACCATCCTCCTCAACCCGCCCAGCTCTGTGCCCATTGCGTCTACAATACCATCTAGCCATCTCATTTTTTGCTGCCCCCTTCTCAAAACTGCTTATGCTGTGAGTTTGATTCCAACAGGGTTCAAGGTTGACTCAGCCTTCCAAAGCAGGGAGGGAAATATTTCAGGTAAAATCTGTTTCAAATCATAAAAGGCAGTTGACACATCTCTTCTAGGAGTAACTCCAGTAATGTAGGACGTTCATAGAATAGACACAATTTTTCCTTCTTCCATGACTTGGGATTTGATTACTGTGAGTTCTGTTCTATCATCTCTTTGTGGAAGAGGATACACTAGGAATGCTGGGCCATTTCCATTCCTACTTAGATGACTATCCTTTAACCATGTGTTTTAACAAACCAGAAACAGAGGGCTATTTCCATAGATTTGGTGACAGATAAGGTCGGCTGCTTGGGAAAACCATTTGTTCTTTCTGTGCTCTATAGTCATTGTCTATCCTCAACTGCAACTCATATCCAAGAATGCATTTTCCCCCTGAAGCAGGAAAAAAATGTCACTGGCATGAATTTGTTTCAGGTGGATCCCATCTTGTCTTTACTGTCTATACTTTACTGTCTTTACTTGTCTATACTGACCAAGAAGAAGAAGATAATAACTGAAATCAGATTCCTACCTTTGCGGTGCTTAGTAGTAATTCAATTCAATTTATTACAGTCAAAGACCAGAACTGATTATAGATAAAATCTTTACAACAAAATTGAATATATCATGGTGGGATTATAAAACAAATTGTGGAAAGTTCTCATTCAGGGGTTCTTAACCTTTTCAAGCCAGGGCCCGGGTCATGCTCCCAGTCATCTTTGAGGACTGAATGGCCATTTTTCCCTGCCTTCAAGATGAGGGAGTGGTCATTTTATCCCAACAGCGTCAAATGGGTGGCCATTTTGTTTCTCGAATGCCCTTGGGGGGAGCACATAAAATGGCATCTTAGATTAGGAACCCCTGTTCTAGTTGGTAGTAGCCAAATGGACCATGGACAAATATTCCAGTAATGATATGCCCTTTGCTAAAATTAACTAGATTGCTCGCAGTTCGTGTACAGAAAAAGTGGTATCGTATCTCCTTCCCCCCCCCCCCCCCCGAATTTTTCAGCACTATGTGCTAAAAGATTTACATTGGCTGTGTGGCTTTAATGTAGAAGCATTAGTAATGAAAACGTGTGAATATTTATAAACTGAGATTGTTCACCCATCTAATCATTATTGAGTAATGGGGCATTAATTTCTGGCTCGCATAGCAGACACAGTGTTCGGGTTTCCTGAGTCGCTTCCACAGCGGAGGACATCTGGTAGATTGCATTTCTTAACTGGAAAAGCAATTTAAAGGACAAAAACAACATTTTTTAATTAATGTGGTGCTTTGACGCTTGTAACATCATCTTCCCCCACTGCAGATGTAGAAGAGCTAGAGGCAGAACTTGCATTCGGTGGCTTTCTGATCTCTTAAAGAACTTCTTTTATTGAAGAAATAAAACCCGGTGGCATTTCTGCCCATGACGATGCAGATAATATAGCCACCCAAGAGGCTGGCGTTTGAAAATAGTGTCAGTTGAAACCTACAAATGGGGATATTAGAAGTGATTTCCTCTTGAAAATTAACTTTTGCTTTCAAAGAATGACAGAGCTAAAAGTATGAATTTAAAATAAGGTGCCAGTTCCTCCCTCATTGGTGTGGAAAGATTAGTTGGCAGGTCTTCATGAATGTCAAACTCCTGTAGCTTCTCAGACTTGATTTTATTAACATTGGGGATTAGAGAACAAGGAAGGGAAGGGAGCCAGGTGGGCCGGATCCAGCCTGACTTGCCATTCCTTTGGTGGCTGAGTTATCTTCACCAGCTCTCTCGACCAGGGGTTCCCAACCTAGGACCTGTGGGCTGGATCCGGCCCACGGAACCATTTCATGTGCCCACCCCACTCCACCAAGGGCACTTGATAAACAAAATGGCCACCCCTTTACATTGCCCCACAGGGACCTTCACCCAGACACCAGTCCAGGGATTCTGGGCCAGAGAAGTGGCCACGTTTCCAGCGGCGCAAAAGATAAGAGTCCAAAATGGGTCTCGACTTATACTCAGGTCAACGTAAACACTCAAAAACATACCCACACAAATGTCTAAATTAATTAATCTTACCGTATTTTCATGTATTTTAATTATTGAAAGTCACTAGCAGCTGCTGCATTTTCCACCCCCGACTTATACTCAGGTCAGTCTATTTTCCTAGTTTCAGAAGTCCAAATTAGGTACCTCGACTTATATTCGGGACAACTTATAGTCGAGGATATATGGTAGTTGAAAAATATCACTGGCAACATGTTCCCGCACATCTAGAGGGCAAAGTGGCAGGTGGAGTTGGGATTTATTTTGTTTATTCAATTTATATATTATCCTTCTCACTCTAAGGACTCAACATGGCATAGAACAGCGTTCATTTGATTAAAGCATAAAATGAATGAAACTATTTTAAAAATCATGCAGCATCTATTTAATTAAAGATCCCCTTCTGAAGCAAGTTATGTCACTTGCCAGGAGCCAGTCCTGGTTAAATGGAGTGGCTGGCTAGAACCTTGAAGAGAAATAGCCGTTTGGAGGGAGTCTGGATGCATTTTGATCAAGTCCGGGAATAAAGAGTTGGAGGCAAACAGCAAGGAGAAGCCCTGCGGTAAATAGAGGCAAACAACAATCCATAAGCAATCTTCTCTTGCATTAACTTCATGTCCCTGAGCATCTGCACAAATTAAAATAAGCTGCCATTTCCCTTAGCAAGGGAGGAAGAATTCAGGCTCCCAAGGAGCCCGGTCAGTCCTAGAATGTTACGTCTCTGCAATGATACCTCTATGCAGAATAATGCATTTGCAATTAAGTTCTTGCGTGCACAAATTGTTCCTGTAAAACCTTGGCTTCAGTATTTGTTCTGCCTGTCAGTGTACACGTTACGGTTCATTATGCAACCGTTGACACGATCTGCTGTGCCGAAACCGCGAGAAGATCCCCGTCGCCTCGTTGTGGTCCCTTAATGAAACAGTCTGATATTAGAAAACCAGTTGGCCCACAATCAGACAAGCGGAGGCTAAGGATGTGAGCTGACACTTCTAGCCCTAATTAAGTGAAAGCAGCTTCTTTCAGCTCTCGTTACGGGTAACTGGCATTCCAGGCTGGAGTGGCCAATTTAATACAGAGAGACAAAGGAGAGAAGAAGAGGTGGAGTAGCTGAAGTAAAAAAAAAGAAAGAAATCAGATTGCTTTTTGTGACACTTAAAAAAAAAAGTGTGTTTTTGGCATCTGGAGGACTCCAAACCTGGCATCCTCAGATGTTTTTGATGTTTTCTAGTTGGGAAGGGATGAGATTTTGTTGTCGGACGCATATAAATGCTGTACATCCAGGCAGTTAGCCAAGTAAATTAATACAACAGAGCTGTAATCATCAGCAGAATAACGGTTGGGTTTTTATTGAATCATTACAATTTGTACTTTCCCCAAGTCCAGAGAGAGAAATAAGCAAATACTGTAAATAGAAGCGCAGTCGAGGTAATTTCTCTTACAATAGGAACATGCTTGGTTTAATTGAAGATGTCCTTGATTAATCACATTCTCGTTAAGAGCAAGCGATTGAAAGAGGCATTGTTAACACAGTAGGATTCCCTGGCGGTGTGCTTTTAAAATAATACTGTATATCAATCCTTCAAATGAAGCTTCCTCTTCTAATTAAGCTTGGCTAATATTTGCTTCTTGTTGCCTGCTTTGATGACGCTTCCCACCCGACCTCAGCTAAAAAGTTCAAGTTTCTTTGCTGTTGTGGATAACATTGTGTTCTAGCGAGAAGATTTTGAGAATCTGATATTTCTGTCTTCTTCCCTGGACACCATGCTTGTCTCAAAACTGTTGAGGCAAGATTATATCGCAGAATTGATGTACCGTATTCTCATCTGACGCCACTGAAGCAAAAGGAACTCTTAGAACAACACAAGCTTTTCTCGTTCAATGGTTAAGAAGCTCGCCTTGTTAGCTGGAAGGCCAGCAAGTTGGCAGTTCAAGTCCCGGGTACTGCATGACGGTTTGAGCGCCCGTCTCTCTCCCAGCTCCTGCCAACCTAGCAGTCCGAAAGCAAGAAACTGCAAGTAGATAAATAGGGACCGCTTCGGTGGGAACATAAGAACTCATCACAGCATAACCCATTTAGAACAACCACTACATATGGATAAAACATCATAAAAACTCTAAAATCTTAAAATCACAAAAGCTCGAATCTAAAAAAATCTAAAATCCCCATAACTAATTGTCAGATGGTCATGAAAGGAGCCTCATTCGAGCGTCCTTTGAGTGGAGTTCCTCTAGCAGAAATCCTTTCAACCCAGAATAATTTCTGACACTAAATTATTATTATAATCTGCAAAATGGCTGGCAGATTGATTGGATTGGATTGGATTTCTACATACTGTACAGTATTTCTCTAAATGTGTTACTCAGTGCAATATAACTTAGAAAAGTTAGGCTACCAAAACCTCTCAGCAAAGCGTAAAGGTAAAGGTCACCTTTACTTGAAAGCTAGTCACGTCCGACTCTAAGGTTCAGTGCTCATCTCTGTTTATAGAGAAAAGAAAAGCATGACCATGTGTAAATGTGCTTATTTCCTCCATCATCTGTGTGAATTTCTTGATTTGTGCCAGCTAGATAAAATAAGTGAGATTCATTTTCCAAGAAAAAGCTGTTTAGGACCTTTTAAAAAATGTAGGAACAGACTTTTCAGTAACAAACATGTGTCTGGTTCTGAGCCACTTTTTTGTTCAGGCATAAATAGAACATGAACACTTAATTATCTCTTCTGCCATTTGCTTTGCCAGGTACAAGAGTAGCACTTCTGTTTTGTGGCCTTTTAAAGAGTTCTCTGCCATTTCTGTCCCAGTCATGGTATTAAACCTGGGCAAAGAGTAAAAGAGGTCTTCTGATTTCTAGCCCCAGGGAATTTCCGTATCTAACTGAAAAGAATGCGTATACTTTTGCCTTCTGTCTCATGCAGTGGGGCTGAGGTGGCTGTAACGCCCCCAATCTTAGTGACAAGTAGCTTGTTCTTTGATGCCTTCTCAGCTAGGTGATAATAGAGCTGCCATTCTGATTCTCCTGTTTTCTTCTTCCCGTACAGGAAGCAGAGAATACCTTACGCCTGATGCAGAACAAGCTAAAAGAGGAAGAGAAGTGCCTGCTGAAGAGTGGAAGTAAGGTCTCTTTGTTAACTTTCTTAGGTGCTGGCAGATTTGTCATTGTTCAGTCACACAGTCGAGTCCGACCCTTTGTGAACCCATGGACCACCATAAGCCATCCTCAGCAGCCCACCCAGGTCTAGACCCACTGTGTCAACGATGCCATCTTGCCATCTCATCCTCTGCCGCCCCCTTCTCCTTTTGCCTTCGATCTTGCCCAGCATCAGGGCCTTCTCCAGTGAGTCCTCTCTTCTTATTTGGTGGCCAAAGTACTTGAGCTTCAGATTCCGAATTTGGCCTTCCAAGGAGCAGTCAGGGTTGATTTCCTTCAGGATTGACTGAGTTGATATCCTTGCAGTCTAGGTAGGGTTGCCATAATTCTCTCCTGCCAAACTGGGACAGCCACGTGACATCACTGCATTCTTCATACTGCGCATGCGTCGGACAGGGCTGTCAGGGAGACCGTGCCTCTAAGACTCAGCGGAATCCCTGTCCAGGGCAAATAGCCTTTGTCAGATTAAAATAAACTATTCAAGAGTTTTTTCCCCATGTGATTCTTCTTGTAAAAGACTATTCTTGATGGTTCTATTTTTATTTTTTTTGAATAAAATTTCTTGGTTTACTCTAAAACCACGCTTCCTCCCCCTGAGCTCACCCCACCCTCCGCTTCACCCATACACCACTAAATTAGACTCATTCTCAAACCCCACATGAGGATCCCTTGGAAGAAAGTTCTAAAGAGGGGCCTGGAACGGCAATGCAGTCCATGGCGCTTCTGTTTCCCTCTAGGAGGAGAAAAGCAGGAGACGGGAAGGGACTTGTTTTGGAGGAGGACCTTTGCAATGGAGGACTCTTCACTTTCTGTTCACCCTGTTCCCTTCCTCTCTAGGAATACTAGTCCTATGCAATTAACCCTTTGCAGTCATGTGAAGAAGGAATCCTCCTTCCCAGTGTATGGTGGAGGTTTGGCTTCTTAGATATGGGTATTTCTTGCTCCCTCCCAGCTTCCAAGGAAAAGGGGTGAGGACGACTCCTTGTCCCCCAAACTTCAAGGTGAGCCAAGGGATTTTTGCAAAGAGTTATTTCACTGCTTCCATGCCTTTCTTTCAATTATCTCACTTACAAGTGTCTCCCCTCCCTGATGGGCTTCCCAGGGTGCTGTTTTGCCTTCGTCGCTTTCAAGCATGATAATTAAAAGAAAGACAGGGAGGCAGTGAATAAACTCTTTGCAAAAATCCCTTGGTGAGGGGTGATCTTGCTTCCTTTATTCAAATTTAAAACTCCGGGACTTTTACATGTTTTTTCTTGAACCGTCTGGGACAGCTTGAATCTGGGAAAATCCTGGAAAACCGAGACATATGGCAACCCTAAGTCCAGGGGAC
Source organism: Furcifer pardalis (assembly GCA_030440675.1). Lineage (NCBI taxonomy): Eukaryota > Metazoa > Chordata > Lepidosauria > Squamata > Chamaeleonidae > Furcifer > Furcifer pardalis. The sequence continues at coordinate 5,014,368 of CP126900.1, read as the reverse complement.
TTTCACGACTCTCAAGAGTCTCCTGTTAGTTATGCATGAGCTATAACTCTCATTCACCACAGATGTCCAAGTAAGTGGTGAGGAAGAAGCTTAAGTGAGATTTACATGCCTGAATTAAAAGGCACTTGAGTAATTGAGAGCCTTATTATCATTGTTTTCTTCTCTCCTACATCTTTTGATCAAGTCCCTCTGCCGGGAAGTACAGCCTCCTTCTTGTAATATTAAGTGTGTTATAAATTGTTGAAATTGCCCACAGGGGCAGAACTAAATGTTCAGGCACATTTATTACACCATTGGCATTTCATTTTTTTTTTTTAAATAATGACAGTTGAAAGGAATAATTTATTCACAAATTGCTGCCAGTTATATTGATATTTCAGTTTTGACTCATTCTCAACTAAGATATCATTAGAGACTTGTTGAATGACTCACCCAGGCGATTTCAATAGTGCTGCTCATGCATTTGACAAAAGCCGTAGGGAAGAAACCACAAGGTTTTCCCTTGTGAATCTGTTAATAGAATCTCTCCTAGTAACAGTGTTTGACAGTGGATTTTCAGATCACATCTGATCAGTCCAGTTTGTTAATAGCACTGCACAACAACGATTCAGCTACTGGGAATAACACATGTGATTTACATGATATCAAGTGTGCTGGTTCCAAATCTGAATTCAGAATTTGCCTATCACATACAGATTTTAAGTTATAGATGTACTATAGCTGTTCAGATGGTATTGGGTAATGCATTTTTACATGGGGACATTATAGCAGTTGTAGCTACTGCTAGGGTTGCTGCGCCTCAGCTGAATCACATCCCTTGGTGGCATGCATGTTCCAGCAGCAGCCCGGCATGACTGGGCAAGTCAGTGAGGTGATGTCAGAAATGGGTATATAAGGCGAGATGGATCAAGGGCTTGTCTCTAGTGCGAAACCATCTTATTGGACAGTACAGCTAGGCCAGAGTGAGCCTGTCTTGAGCTAAAGATGAGTAGGTACAGCTGTGTTAATAAACTTGACATTTTTTGTGGCAAATATACCCCATGTGATCAATGCAAGAACCTAACCAAGAGGGTGAGATTTGCTAACTTATGAAGCTGATGTCCTAGGCAGAATCAGACTTCAGATTTGGATTCAGCACACTTGATTTAGTGTAGGACACGTGGATTAGACTAGGTTTTGTTGTTCAGTCACACAGTCGATTCCGACCCTTTGTGACCCCATGGACCATTGCCCTGCAGGCGCCTCTGCCCTCCAGCATCCTCCTCAACCCACCCAGCTCTGTGCCCATTGCGTCTACAATACCATCTAGCCATCTCATCTTTGGCCACCCCCTTCCTCTTTTGCCGTCCACCTTTCCCAGCATCAAGGCTTTCTCAAGTGCCTTCTATGTGCTTCCTTTAGAAAAAGCCTCAGAAGTTTCTCTGAGATCTGTTGATGGAAAATCCTAATACCAGTATTATGCCTTGCCTGACCCTCAAGGCTGATAACCACTGCCTGATTGTTCCCTACTCTTGTTAAACTTTAGAAGTGGGAGAGGAATATATACATGATAAAGGCAAGGAGAATATTCTGTTTGGTGCCAGTTTTCTCACCTATAAACATACTCAAGTGTTTTGATTTTTAGACGTTCTGCCAGTATATTAGAATTTGCTTCATAAACCAAGGCCATTGATGTACAGGGGTTCCCAACCTAACGCCTGTGGGCCAGATCTGGCCCATAGCACCATTTCATGTGCCCCCCAGCCCCCTCCAAGGACATTCGAGAAACAAAATGGCCACCCAGTTGAAGCTGCTGGGACAAAATGGCCACCCTCATCATGCAGGCAGGGCAAAATGGCCATCCAGCCCTTGAAGCTGACCGAGAGTATGTGACCCGGCTTCCAGCTTGAACAGGTTGGGGATTCCTGGTTGATGAATCTTTTGGAGTACAATCGGCAGCTACTCTTCAGGTCATCAAACGAGGTTCTGCTTCAGACCTCTGAGCTGAGTCTCTTCTTCCTGGTGCGAAGCTCTCCATGTGCAAATCATGTACTTACTCTCACAGAGCTCGGCTCACCTCGCTTCAACCCTGCCAGCTCAAAATTGTTCCTAAATTGCACCTGAGCATAGAATGGAACTGACGTCCAGAGCGCGCCTCACTCTTTATTTCCGTTTAGGTAATGATGACTCAGACATAGAGATCCATGAAGATGAAGGATCTGACAGCGAATTGGAAGACAGGCAGCTGATGAAGCAGCATACGGCCATGGAGATGTTGATGCAAGGTATCTGTACTTTCCTTTGCCGGTTCTTCCCCCGGTAATTTCCAATTACTTCTGGGTTTGGGGCAAAAGCACCTCAGAGGGAGGAAAAATCTACGACGTGTCAAAAGGAAGGAAATTTTTCTCCATTAGGTAAAAGTCAGCCTTACTAAAAAGCTAGTCATACCAACTCTAGGGTTTGTTGTTCATCTCCCTTTACAGCCCAAGAAACCAGTGCTGTCTACAGACATTTCCATTGACATGTGACTTGCAATTTCTTGCTTTCAAACTGCCAGGTTGACAGGTGTGTTTCTAGGTTGATCTTTACAAACCCTGTGTTGAGCTTAAGGTTCCGTTTGCCAGTGGTGTCCTAAAAAGAGCACATCTTTACGACAGCTTCCCGTGATCTTGGGGAAAGTTAGTCCTAAATACTAGCAATCTTTTCCCACCACCCATCCTTTCCAACCCTCCACTCCACCAAGATTGGAGTTAGACCACATCTAGAGTCCCGTGTCTGATTCTGGGCACCGCTGTTGAAGAAAGAGGCAAGCAAACTCGAGGAGGTACAGAGAAGGGCCAGAAGGATGATCAGAGGACTGGGAACCAATCCCTAAGAGGAAAGACTGGAGGAAATCGGCATGTTTAGCCTTGAGAAAAGGAGACCTAGAGGGGATGTGATGGTGCCATTCTTCAAATACCTGAAATATAATCATAAAGAGGAGGGGCATGGGTTGTTCTCTGTCATCTCAGAGTGCAGGACACGTAATAATGGGCTGAAACTGCAGGAAACCAGATATAGGCTGAATAGTAGGACAAACTTCTTAATGGTTAGAGCAGTATGACAATGGAAACTGCCTCGAGAGGTGGTGAGCGCTCTAACACTGGAAGCATTCAAGAGAGAATTAGACATCCATCTGCCAGATCTGCTTTGATTCAGATTCCTGCATTGAGTAGGGGACCCAATGACCTAAAAGCGATTTTGTGGGCATCAGTGCCCATTTATTTATTTAAATTTGTTTATCGCCCTCCTCCCAAAAGGGAACCAGGGCGATTAACAACAACCATAAAACCATTTTAAAAAATTTAAAACTCTAAAAACTTCAAAAAAAACCCTCAGTACTAAAAGCTAAAAATTGCAACATAGGCACACTGGGGTCAAACCATAGTGATCCTGCATCAGTCCTTATCAGCCTGGTAGAATAACCGGGCTGAACTGTGTGGTCTCCTTTCCCATGCCGTTTCTTCTCTTTTGTGAGCTGTGTCTGAAGGAGATGGCGTGACCCTTCCTGACTCAGCAGAGCTGTGAACAATTGAGCATCAGCCGACACTTAGAGTTTTGAGAGCAGCTGGTTTGACAGGCTCCCCGAGGAGACCTGAGCCAGACAAGTGAGAGACAAATTTACAGCACACACCACACATCCTTAATTGGATCCATCTCCCTTGGACCTCATGCTTGGATTTATTTCACACTTACGGTTCTTTTCACACCCCTGGGAGACGTTGGGGCCATGGTGGATAAGGTATGATAAGGTATTTGGGAGTATGAAGATCTAGATCAGTCTTTCCCGACCTTTGGGTTTTGGACTTCAATTCCCAGAAGCCTAAGTTAATTCACTCAAGCACTGCTCAGCCAATGTACTGACTTAGGCTTCTGGGAATTGAAGTCTCCCTGTGGGCTCTGGGGCCCACATTAGGAACCAGTGATCTATCTAGACCAAAGGTTCCCAACCTTTTCAAGCTGGGGGCCGGGTTACGCTCTCTCAGTCAGCATCGAGGGCCGGACACCCAGTTTGCACTGCCTGCACGATGGGGGTGGCCATTTTGTCCCAACAGCTTCAAGGGGGTGGCCATTTTGTTACTCAAATGCCCTTGGAGGGGAGGGGAGGGCCACATGAAATGGCACCATGGACTAGATCCGGCCCGCAGGTATATGCTTGGGAACCCCTGATCTAGACTGTATGTCCATTTGTCATCTTCATTTACTTTTGTGTGGGTTCATAAGAGAGAACTCAACATTGCAGGTCAAAAGACCAACATCTGCTGCTACTGCATCGAAGGGTAAATTGTGTCTTTCCCATGGTACAAAATGAGTTCTCCAGATTGTGGGGTCTTCCCATTTCAACGTACAATGCAGTGTCAGGTTGGCGGGTGGAGTCTTTGGAAATCTTATATTGCCTCATCCCTCCCAAATTGCATTCATCTTACTTTTCTCCCAATCTAACTAAACTGCACTACAGAAAAATAAATGGGTCAGAGAAGTGGTGATTCCAAGGGTCTGTCTTAGTCTCTCTTCTACGTGCTGCAAAAGTTTTTTCACTGGCCTCCAACCTTGGTTGCCTGTGCAGTCAAATGCTTACAAGTTCTCATTTTGATCTCTCTGCCCCAGGGAGACCAAGCAAGCGGATTGTCGGAACGATGCAAGGCGGAGATACGGACGACGATGTAAGTAGCAGAGGACACCAGTGGGAACAGGTGATACTTTTCATTCTGGAACATACAGCCTGTTCTCTCCATCATGTCGGCTTTGCTTCACTTTCATGTTTGTCTTTTCTCCTTTCCTCAAAGTTTCCTCACCTTCCCTCCCTCTAATCTTTCATCCTCTCAGGAGCCTCTTTCTCTCTTCCCTCTGTTTCTGTTCCATATCCCATCATCAGGCTACAGCGAGAATTGCAGTGGAAAAGAGCAGGTAGAAACTAGCAAGCAATGTTTCTCAGGGCTGGGAGAAAAGCTGAGACTCATTTTGTTTCGTATCATACACGTTTATAGTGGAACTCTGCATAACGAACACTTCGTATAATGAAAAATTAGTATAACGAAGCATTTTTGCACTAACTGCGCTACCCCGCATTACGAATTTTTCATTATATGGGTTTTTTGTTACGCGAGGTCTACGCTGCATAACGAAAATAAAATGTTCGTTATACGGGGCTTTCGTTAAGTGAGGTATATCTCGCTTAACGAAATCCCACATAATGAACATTTTATTTTTGTTATGTGGGGTATCGCCAATAGCGCTTTGTATAATGGAAAAACTCGCGTAATGAAGAGCCCCATGGAATAGAGGGGTTTTTTTTTCGTTATACGGGGTTCTACTGTACTTTGTTTTACTAGGCACATTTTGAAAGACCGTAAAAGATGCAAAGAATGCATGAGGGAGGCCGCATCCGGCCAACGGGTCGCAAAATGACAATCCCTGCTTTATTGGGTCAATACAAAAAAGACATTGCAAGCTTTCGAGAAAAGGCCTCTTCATCAGGCAGGCATAAAATTATTGATAAAAAGTTCTTGGCACGTGCCAGGTGCTCTTCATAGAGATTTCTGGTAGACAAAACAGCAAAAGATTTAATGGCATTTTCAAATCCTCCCCCACAGGAAGCTGGCTGCTCGCTCCTCCTCCTGCACATGGTCCTCTTCGAAGCATTAACTTCCTTTTGTGACCAGAAAAAGAGAATGCAAAGCTCCATGTGCTTCGCATCAGGGAGCAGGGTTTGTCTGTCTTTTCCCACACCCCACTCACAAAAGGAAGTTCACGCTTCGAAGAGGGCCATGTGGACGAACAACCAGATTCCTGTGGGGGCGGATTTGAAAACGCCATTAAATCTTTCGCCGTTTGCCTAATGTGCATCTCTACAAAGAGTGCCTGGCACCATAACAACGTTCCATGAACGTTTATTAATAATTTTATGCCTGCCTGATGAAGAGGCCTCTTCTCGAAAGCTTACAACAGGTTTTTTTCCCAGTAGTCCAATAAAGGTATCGCTTCCTCACCACAGCGAATGTCCTTTGTTTTGCCTTTGAAAGGCCAGTATCTCCACTTGTGGGTGTTGTTTGGCCTTTTCGATGCTCCTGTAGTGCTGGGGAAGTTTCCTCTGAGCTGGGCTGCCCGGAAGATTCCCAGAGGGGTAGTTGGAAAATAGAAATGCCCCAAGCTGTCTGCTTATGTTATGCACACCTTTCGATGGGGCCGTTTGTGCTACTCACCTGCCAACGTTTCCCTACCTCCTTCGGAGAACAGCCTGACCTACTTTCTGCTGTGCTACTGCCTTTCCGCTGTATTTGCTGGTTTCATTTCTCTTTTCCATTTCTCCTGCTGCCATCTCATCTCTCTTTGTCTCTGCCCACTCCTGTGACTCCCTCTCCGAAGGTCCGAGTCTCCCAGGCCCGAGCCGGTAAAGCCGGAGCCTTCAGAGCCAAGCCTAAGGTGGGTGTCCCTTTGCATTTTCCGAGCCAATGCGCCGGCGATGTTTCATCGCTCCTGCCATGGTCTAGTTTGGCATTTGCCAAACTATGTTTCATGGAACACTGGTGGACTTCAATTCCCAGAAGCCTAAGTCAATTCCCCAAGGCACTGATCAGCCAGTGTACTGACTTAGGCTTCTGGGAGTTGAAGTCCAGAAAAACTAAGATTTGGAAACACTGCTGTAGGTTATTGGTTTGCACTTCTGCATGTCTGAGTTAGCAAGCAAGCAGAGACCTCAAAAATGTGTTCTTGCTGTCCTCTAACTGTATTCTTAGATAGTTGTCAAGAATAGTGGAAACTGGCTCCTCAACCTTGGATCCCCAGATATTCTTGGACTTCAATTCCCGATTAGCAAAAGTACAGACTTGGACTTCTGGGAATTGAAGTCCAAGAACTCCTGGCTTGCCAAGGTTCGCCATCACGGAGCTGACTGCTACCTACGTTATGGGCTGCAACCCGTATCCAAGAATGCATTTTTCCCCTGAGTTGTCCAGCCAGACATTCTACCTACACTTAAGCTCTCAGCAACAGAGATGGGGTTTTCTGTAACCATGACACATTGCTGTCTTCCTGCAGGAGGATTCAGAGGACAGCGAAATAGATCTGGATGACGACGATGAAGATGACGACGACCTGGAAGATGACAGCATGGATATCTCCCCCAACAAGGCCAGCCGGAGAGTCCGGAAGCCTGAGCCGTTAGAGGAGAGCGACAACGATTTCTGAGCAGCTTTGCAGGTGGAAACTGGTCCAACGTCAGGTGGCTCATATTTTGGACATTTAACACATACCTGTGTGAGCAGGACATATTCTACAGTAATTCAGCTTTGATTGCAAAGGAAACTACTGGGTAATGTGAAGGATTCTGGGTGTTACTGGGGAGAGAATGAGTTGTAGACTAAACAATGTTTGTTAGACTCTATAAATTAAGCCCCCCCCCCCCATCAAAAATAAGATTTCATCTGGTTTTTCATGTTCACCCTGCCGAACTTTATATTCCAAGTGCACTTTAGGTAACTGACAGTAATGAATTTCTTCCTGAAATGGGGAAAACCCAGTTACCGGCATTCTCTTTGACATCAGTGACTCTAGACCAGTGTTCCCCATCGTGGGGCCCAGGCCCCATAGGGGGACTTCAGTCCCCAGAAGCCTGCTTTTGGGAGAAATTGACTTAGGCTTCTGGGAATAAAAGCCCCAAACCAGAAGGTTTGGAAACGCTGCTCTAGACTATTTGCTGTTACTAGGTGTCGACATCTGGGTTATTTTAAAAAAAGGAAGGCAAAGCGGAGGACAATTAATTGGGGCTTTTAAAGCCCAGATAAGAAGACTCTGTGGGTGCTGAGCATTTAAACGCCTCGAGCAGGACAGCGTGCATGGATAACATTTGCAATCCAAGATTGGAGGTTAGGGAACAGACAACGTGACAGGCTTATTTGATAGAGACGCGAGTCCGGAATCATTTCAAAAGGTAATTTGGGATAAGTTAACAAAACTATTAGAGTTCCCTTCTCCAAGCTAAGATCAAATGCTAAACACACAGCTCGAGTGTCCCCTTACCCTGGGAAGAAAAAGAGAAGGATTATTTCTGTCTCCATACTGGGACCAGCTCCTCTTAGCAAGGTAAATAGTCCTGCTGGCGGTTAACCAAAACCCAGGGAAAAAGCCCCTGGATATCCTAGGAATCCTTTTCGGTCTTTCAGTGCAAATAAATCTCCCCTTTGTTGTCTACACAAACAACAGTTCTTGTGTCTCACTTCACAGTAAGCACTCCACACACATTACAGCATAGAGGGGAACAGGTTGCATCTATTTATATTTTTGCAACACTTTGTCTAGACCCATGATGGTGAACCTTGGCACTCCAGTTGTTCTTGGACTTCAGTTCCCAGAAGCCCCAGTCAGCACACCTGCTGATCATGGCTCATGGGAATTGAAGTCCAAGAACATCTTGGGAGCCAGGTTTGCAGACCCCTGGTCTAGAAGAAGCACGTGCTGTTGTATACCAGGCAAGACTGCTTTAGGATTTGACTACAACGTCATCACCGTGCCTTAAGTACCTATCCTCCCGTCCCTGGCTGCATTAATTGTTGTTTTTTCAGAGATAAGTGGAAATATTCTGTCACACCAGATAGTCAGCTGCTGAATTAGTTCTGCCTAGTATACTGTACAGTTTTATTTGAAGCTGTTCGGAATACATTCCTATGTTTCAGAAACAAATACCTTTTCCACCTTTCTCGGTCATGTTCTTGTAGATCCACTTCGTATCCATCTTCTCCAGTCACGAATTAACAAGTGCCTTCATCCAAGAATGGAGACACAGCCAACATTTTGGCTACTTGTAAAGGTCCCTGTCCTAAGGGATAAGGACTGCAGTGGCTCAAGTGGCTAAAATGTTGACTGGGAGGCAGAAGGTCAGCAGTTCGATTCCCGAATACTGCGGGACAGAATGAGCTCCCATCTCTGTCCCAGCTCCTGCCAACCTAGCAGTTCAAAAACGAGAAATTGCAAGTAGATAAAAAGGGACCACTTCGGTGGGAAGGTAACAGCGTTCTGGGCACTCCGGTGTCTAGTCGTGCCTGCCACATGACCACGGAGACATTTGCAGAAGCAGACGGCGCTGGCTCTTCGGCTCTGAAACAGAGATGAGCACTGAACCCTAGAGTTGGATACAACTGACTTTCGAGTGAGGGCGACCCAAAGGTCCTTGTCAGATTTCCGAACCCCCCAGGCGCCAACTGACGCCTGAGGTTCCAAGGCCTCTTCAGCAGTTCAGACTAAGCCTCTGCTCTTTCTGACTGTCTTCTTTTGGCACATCCGCCATCAATGGAACGTCTGTCGGGATGATGCTCCTTCGGTGTGGAAGAGCAAGGGTCCCTCTCAGATCTTCACCACACAGCTGGGGGCATTTGTGCAAATAGCATCAGCAATTACTTTGGCTCCCGAGTCGCCAATTTGGTTTCCTTGTAAACTGTGGAAGGAAAGGAGACCGTGTTTTGTCACTCAGTGGTCGCCGCGTGGCCTTTGCTCGTGCCACGTCTAAGTAAGGGTGTCAAAAGGGAGCCCAAGTCAGTCCCGTTTTCTAACCTTCCCATCTGTCATTTCTTTCCGTCCTTCCGTCACATCAGGTCGTAGCAGGACTGGGACAAATCCGTATCACCGCCTGGTGTAACGCAAGGACAGGAAGGAAAACGGCAAATTGGGTTTTTAAAAATACAGCCCCCCACCTCAGAAATGGTGTGCGCAAAACACGGCTGCCCACAGTATGCGTGTGAGATTCACACATACCTGAGTTTCTCGCACTCCTCTTAAGTGTGGATTCTGGTGTTTTGACAATCTTAACTTTTTTTAGCTTTTCTTCCACACCTGTTTTGCTAGAAAGTTACTTCGAATTGGGGGCGGGAAGGCTCAGAATCTCAACGAAATGAATTATTATTCCTAATTGCATCTGTGAACCTAGGAAAGGCGTAATACTGGGTTCATGGTTTCAATAATACCCCTCCCCATGGTAAGAGAAGTGTTCACAACCCCTCCATCCCCCGGGCCTAATCTGGCCCATGCATATCATTAACCCAGCCCACAGTGAGAACCCGGGCACCTCTAGACATGCCCATCTCCAGAGGCCGCGTTGCGTCACTTACAGTGGCGGCTGTGCCCAATGCACGATTTTCGCGGCTTTGTCCACAGCCTCCGGCACTTTCCAGGGTGGCGGAAGGCTGTTTGGAACAATTTTGCTCCTTCTGGATGATTCCTCGATGCTTGCCACACTTCGCTACAGCGGCTCAAACGCGCCACCTGGCGATTTCCGGGACCGGACGAAGCTTGCGCCATTGGCTTGGTTCCTAGTGCAGGACCAGGAAGTCACCCGGCGTCGTGTTCAAGCGAAGTGGGGAAGCATCTGAAAATCACCCGGACAGAGCAAAATTGATCCAAACGGCCTTCCGCCACCCTGGGACAAAGCCGTGAAAATGGCGTAATTGGCGGCGCAGCACACCGATGATGACAGACGCCTTCCCTGCAACCAGGAAGCGCTGAAAATTCCCTACACGATTCAACAGCTGATAGTCGGGTACTGAGCTGACAATTACCAGACCTGGCCACTGGAAGGTGCTCTCAGAAATGTGCCAAATATGCACTGAGGGTTTTATAGGGAATTGTGGGGATTTTATGTATTTGTATTGAATGGCTGTATGCCGCCCAAAGTCACCCGTTGATTGGGTGGCTATACAAATCCGCACCAAATAAATAAATAAACAAATAAAATTGAAAACCAAAACAATAAGTTCCGGAGCTCAGAAAAAAGCCAAATAAACATATTTTATCTGTCCATAGTGGCCAAAACGCATTGAAAAATTACAAAGGCCACTTTACGAAGAGTTTTGAACAGAAAAAAATTGGAGGGTTGTTTTTTTTTGGCTTCTTTTTTTTTTTAGCTCCGGAACAGACTTTTTTGCTTTCCAATGCATTCCTATGGGAAACCACATTTTGAGATGTACGAATTTTTCAAGAGATGAAAAACCTCAAGGAACGAGTTAATTTTGTATCTCGAGGTTTTACTGTAGATCAGGTCCCGTTCTTTCTAAATTAGACCAGCTGACTGGTCCAAGGTTACTTACTTAATATAAGTGAGGTTGTGGCATCCAGTCAAAGCTGTGGCGATGCATATGGCTCCATCCATGCCCAATGAGTTTTCCTGCAAACTGTCGACAGGAGACAATAAGTTCGCCTCACCTAATTCACACATAACATCTGGTCCAGTATTTTATTTGTTTGTTTCTTCAGTTTCCCCAAAGCTCTATAGCCGGGGTTACAGCCTTGAAGGGGTGGCCATTTTGTTTCTCGAATGTCCTTGGAGGGGTGGGGCGGCCACATGAAATGGCACCATGGGCCAGATTCGGCCCACAGACCTTAGGTTGGGAACCCCTGCTCTATAAAATAAAGATCACTCCAGCCCATTCAGCGCATTTTACTTCTGCTTCCGGGAGCGACGAGGGCAGCGCAGGCCGGATGAATCGCAGTAAACCCATTCGTGTGGATTCACAGGGGGCTTGGGCTTTGGGAATTGAAGTCCAAGAACATCTGGAGTGCCAAGGGTCGCCATCACGGCTCTAGACGGTTCACGAATTAATTAGCATTTTGCACCCAACACACTGGGTACTCTACCAACCTTGGAAAACTGAGTCAACCTTGAGCCATGTCAGGATCAAACTCACAGCCTTTGGGTGGCTCAAGTCACTAAGACAATGACTGGGAGGCGGAAGGTCAGCAGTTCGATTCCCGAGTACTGCAGGACGGAATGAGCTCCCGTCTGTCCCAGCTCCTGCCAACCTAGCAGTTCGAAAGCAAGAAATTGCAAGTAGATAAATAGGGACCACTTCGGTGGGAAGGTAACAGCGTTCCATGCGCTCCGGTGTCAAGTCATGCCTGCCACATGACCATGGTAACGTCGGCAGAAGCAGACAGCGCTGGCTGTTCGGCTTAGAAACAGAGATGAGCACTGACCCCTAGCGTCGGATACGACTGGCTTTCGAGCCAGGGAAACCTTTACCTTTACAGCAGTTTAACCGCTTGGGGGGCTCAGTGGTTAAGAAGCTCACCTTGTTTAGCTGGAAGGCCAGCAAGTCAGCAGTTCGAGATCCAGGCACTGCACGTCGGAGTGAGTGCCCGTCTCTGCCCCAGCTCCTGCCGACCTCGCAGATCGAAAGCAAGAAATTGCAAGTAGATCAATAGGGACCAACGGCAGGGAAAGATCTTGGGGACATGAAAGGAGCCTCATTCGGGCGTCCCCTGAGCGGAGTTCTTCCAGCAAAAATCCTTTCAACCCAGAATAATTTCGGACACTAAATTGTTATTAAAGTACTGTATACCACTGCGTCACCAGGCGTAAGGAGAGTAGATCCATTGCCCTATATTGGTCTGCTTACTTCAGTCTGCAGAGGGTGCGATTCACCTTCAATGCACTGGCCAGTGCCTTGGCTCCGGCCAACCCAACGGTGTTTCCTCTTAAGCTGTACGGGGGGAAAAGTGGAAGAGGAAATCAGGACAGGCTGTCGGGTTTGGTGCCGGAACAAAGAAACCATCTCATCCCAGTGGCAGGAAAGGAGCGGAGAAATTAGGCTGGATTCCAGTGGGGTTTACACCTTATGTTACCAGAGGTCAAACATGGGCACTTACAACAAAAGAGAAGCAAAAGTCACCATGGAAATGAGAGGTCTGAGGAAGGCTGTTGGGAGTGACCAGAAGGGATAAAATTAGGAATGAGGTTCTAAGGGAAAGAAATGGAATAGAATTGGGATTTTAAACTACACGCAGACGACAAATAACGTGGTTTACCCATTTGGAGAGGAAGTCTTGGCATCCCATACCTTGCAGGGTTTACGTTGGGGGGGTCCCCAGAGTTTTCAAGCCGGGGGGGCCGGGTCACGCTCAAGTCAGCTTCAAGGGCCGGAAGGCCATTTGCGCTGCCTGCACAAGGGGGTTGGCTAATTTGTCCCAAAAGCTTCAAAGGGGTGGGCATTTTGTTTATCAAATGCCCTTGGAGAGAGGGGGAGCACTTGAAATGGCCTCATGAGCCGGATCCGGCCCACGGGCCTTAGGTTGATAACTCCACTGTGGAAAGTGGAGAAGGAGAAAGATGAGGAAGGTGGAGAGATATCATCCAAAACATTACAAGAGCCTCGTTTCTCCCTCCACACCCAAAGGGATGGAAGGAGCAGGAGGAGAATAAATAGAAGATGATGATGATGATGATGACTCCAGTGGGACACTTGGCTTCACCAGCCTTTTTAAGGTTCAGGATGACACAGTTGCCCCCATAGTAACTTTGCTTTTCAGATCAACACATCTAGGGTAGAATCATCAATACTTACTCTAGTACCGCAAGGCTCTTGTTAATTACCAGCGCATCTCCCAGAGCTTTGGCCCCATGCTCGCCAATCTGCGCCACCTGGAGGCTGCAACGGAACATGCGTAAGCCGAACACTGGGCGGAAGGCGACAGATCCAGCCCTATCGTTGGACCAAGGCAGTGATGGCGAACCTTGGCCCTCCAGCTGTTCTTGAACTTCAATTCCCAGAATCCCCCTGATCAGCAAGAGGGCTGACTTGGGCTTCTGGGAACTGAAGTCCAAGAACAGCTGGAGCGCCGAGGTTCGCCACCGGGTCTCTACAGCAGGGGTTCCCAAACTTTTTACGACGTGGGCCAGACCACGCCCCCTTGGACAGCTGAGCGGGCCAGTTGCGTGGTTTCCCCGGGTGTTAACGCTGCCGTAAAATGCGCCAGAGACTGTCATAAATGCATTTATGACAGCCACAGTTGAATTTACAGCTGTCATAAATGCACTTACATCCGTAAATGCTTCTTCCGGTGCGGCAGGGGCATGGGCCACATGAAATGGTGCCGCAAGCCAGGGGCCGGCCCATGGGCCGTAGGTTGGGAACCCCTGCTCTAGAGGGATGCTGCTCATCTCCATTTACAGCCAAACAGCCCGCGCTGTCTTCACCTACAAACATTTCTGCGGTCACATGATAGGCATGACATAACGCTGGAGAACATGGAATGCCGTTACCTTTCCTGCTGAAGTAGTCCCTAATTATCTATTTGCAATTTCTTGCTTTTGAAGTGCTAGGCTGGCAGGAGCTGGGGCAGATGACGGGAACTCACTATGCCACACAGCACTCTTTTACTAGAGATGTGAAACTCTGAACATCTTTTTCCCAAAAGGATCCTGCCCCCATTTTCTCCCATTCAAAAAGGTAGAAGGGAAGGAGTTAAGTTTCCCCCCTAAACATGGTCACATCTCTAAACCCCAGTTTCCCTTGGGCCACATTTGGCCCACAGGTTAGCTGTTGACGCCTGCCCTATCCCTGAATCTCCAGTCCTGCGCGCATGGGATTCCCAACTGACATTCATGCTCCCGTGATGTGTAGCAAGGAGACTTACTAGAGAGCGGTGAGCGTCGCGTTCTCCCGCAAAGCACAAGCCAGGGCGATGGCTCCTTCGTCCCCAATGGCGTTTTCCTGCAAACTGAAAATAGGAGCAAACGGTCAACATCCACACCAAGCCCAGGTCTCCTAAAGGTCAAGGTCGCTCTTGCTCAAAAGCCAGTCATATCTGACTCTAGGGTTCAGTGCTCATCTCTGTTTATAGCCAAAAAGCCAGCGCCATCTGCGCCTGCAGACGTTTCCATGGTCATGTGGCAGGCATGACTAAGACACTGGGATGCTGTTACCTTTCCAGCCGAAGCGGTACCATATATACTCGAGAATAAGTCGGGTTTTTTAGCACCCAAACCGAGGTCCAAAAATGGGACTCGACTTATATGGGTCAATGTAAACACTCAAAACACCCGCACAAATGTCTAAATTAATTAATTTTACCGTATTTTCATGTATTTTAATTACTGGAACTCACTAGCAGCGGCTGCAATTTCCAACCCCGACTTATACTCGGGTCAATCTATTTTCCTAGTTTTAGAGGTCCAAATTAGGTACCTCGGCTTATATTCGAGACAATATATAGTTGAGTATATATGGTACTTATTTATCTACTTGCAGTTTCTTGCTTTCAAACTGCTAGGCTGGCAGGAGCTGGGACAGAGGACGGGAGCTCACTCCGTCATTCAGCACTCGGGTCTCGAACTGCCCTCGGAGGGGTGGGGGACCACATGAAATGGTGCCATGGACCAGATCTGGCCCACAGGCCTTAGGCTGGGAACTCCTTCTTTATCCTGTCACTTCAAGAGTTTTCCCCACTCTGACCTGCTTGATGGAGCTAGACGGGACTTGACAGCGTAACAAGGGACGTCTCCTTTTCATGCGCTGCCAAAACATCTTTCTGCTACGGCAGAGAGTCTGGGACTTACTCCAGGACGGTGAGGCTCTTGTTGATCCGTAGTGCTTGGCTCAGGGCCTTGCCGGCTCTCGCCTGGATGAAGTTCCACTGCAGACTGGAAGAAGGGAGACAGAGGAGGTTGGGGTGAGAACCAAACCACTCTTTGAGAATCTCAGAAAACAAAACAAAATAAACCAAATAAAATGAAATAACACAGTAGCACTTTAAAGACTAACTGCTATATTTTCACTGTTAGCTTTCGTGGATCAAGTCCACTTCATCAGACCTTCACTGTTAGCTTTCGTGGATCAAGTCCACTTCATCAGACCTTCACTGTTAGCTTTCGTGGATCAAGTCCACTTCATCAGACCTTCACTGTCAGCTTTCGTGGATCAAGTCCACTTCATCAGACCTTCACTGTTAGCTTTCGTGGATCAAGTCCACTTCATCAGACCTTCACTGTCAGCTTTCGTGGATCAAGTCCAATATAGCAGTTAGTCTTTAAAGTGCTACTGTGTTTTTCATTTTATTTTATTTGGTTTATTTTGTTTTGTTTTCTGAGATGCCTGAACCACAGACTAACACGGCTACTATTCCAAAAAACTCTTTGAGAAAGATCTCGTGGTACGTTGACTCCCGGACTGTGCCGTTTCTTGCGCTGTTCCCACGCACAATACCTGTGACGGCCAGGACACATCTACCTGCCACGCTTCTTTCTATAGAATGACACTTTGGTGGATTGTTTAAGCTGATCCATGACTAGACAAGGCTCCTTTCCCCTGACACGCTAGCTTTCTGTGGGCAGGGAGCTCGCTCTTAATTGGAGGACGGTCCAAATACGCCACCACGCCTTCCCTCCAACCTGGCTCCTGAATGAGTCTTAATTCCACTATGGATGCCTTTCTTGTGACATCCGGGGGTTCAAGTCACACCACCCGCATGGCCTCGGTTCACCTACATGGGGGTCGACCACCCGAGGATGTTCTCGGACTTCAATTCCCAGGAGCCCAAGTCCCACACGCCAAGGGGTCTGCTGCGTTTCTGCGGTAAACAACATAATTCATTCTTGAATTGCCTCCCCGCGAAAAATCAAATCGCCCCCCGGTGGGGCGCCGTGCCCCCCACGTTGCGAGGCACAGCTTCGGTCTGGCTGAGTCAGGTGGGGAGAAAAATATGTACCGTATGCGCTGCCTGCTATGTTTCCAAGCCTCGGTAAACACCGCAACACCCCCCACGGGGACAGGATGGAGAAAACAGCGGAGAGCTTGGGCATCTCTGGAGGCCGCATTTGCCAGAGCATGAAGCCTCCTGCTTCAAAGCCCTAAACGCCCCTTCGAGCATTTTAGAGACGGCTCACTGAATTCAAATGAGACATAAAACGAATGCAGGTGTTTTCACATTCAGGGCTCCTGCCCTGGCACTTTCAAGGCCCCATGGCACAATCTCCGCCTCCCCACCTTTCCCAGCGACATATTTCATGGAGAGCAACATCGGAAGTTTCGACGAACAACGAGGCAGAGGAAATGCAAGGAAAGCCTCCTCAGGACCCGTTTCAGAATCCGAAGCTAATCTCTCCACTAGACAACTGTGTAAGGCGCGAACCTTTGAGCGATCGAGTGCCCAAACTCAACAGGCTCCTGTCCACGCCGCAGAGGGGCGGGGTGAACTCTGTGCTGGGGGGAAGGGAGGAAGCGCTCTCGTTGGGCTGCTGGATAGAGGGGCGGGGTGAACTCTGCTGGGGGAGGGACAAAGCGCTCTCATTGGGTTTCTGGACAGAGGGGCGGGGTGAACTCTGTGCTGGGGAGGGAGGAAGTGCTCTCATTGGACTGCTGGACAGAGGGGCGGGGTGAACTCTGTGCTGGGGGAGGGAGGAAGTGCTCTCATTGGGCTGCTGGACAGAGGGGCAGGGTGAACTCTGTGCTGGGAGGAGGGAGGAAGCGCTCTCATTGGGCTGCTGGACAGAGGAGTGGAGTGAACTCTGTGCTGGGGCGACGGCACATGTGCCCACAGAGAGGGCTCTGTGTGCCCCTTTTGGCCCACGTGCCATGGGTTTGCCGCCGCTGCTCTAGGATCTGCCTATAACTAGGGGTTTCGATGGATCCCTTTGGATCCAGTACAACCTGATCACCATCTCTCCTCCAGCGTTGTCAAGGAGGACCTGATCCCTGTCTTAGAATCATAGAATTGCTGAATTGAAAGGGGTCTTTTAGGCCATCAACTCCAACGCCGCTACCACTATGCCTGCTGAATCGCGTCCCCTGGCAGCATGCATGTTCCAGCAGTGGCCGGGCATGTCTGGGCAAGTCAGTGACCTGCTCAATGCAGGAATCCAAATCAAGGCAGGCCTGACAGATGGTTGTCCAATGTTCTCTCAAATGCTTCCAGTACTGGAGCACTCGCCACCTCTCGAGGTAGCTGGTTCCACTCTCATGCTGTTCTAACCGCTCTGCTCTTTTTGGAGAAGTTAAACCAAGAGATTGATCTAGTCCTCTAGACTTCTCTACATATGGTCTGTTTCAAGATCCCCACAATTGCCTGATGGAGTGAGCACCTGTCATCTGTCCCAGCTCCTGCCAACCTGGCAGTTTGAAAGCAAGAAATCACAAGTAGATAGGACTGCAGTGGCTCAAGTGGTAAAGACATTGAGCTCACTGGCTGGAAGGTCGGAGTTTGATTCCCGGGTACGGCATGACAGAGTGAGCTCCTGTTTTGTCCCAGTTCCTGCCAACCTAGCAATTTGAAAGCAAGAAATTGCAAGAAGATAAATAGGGACCACTTCAGTGGGGAGGTAAACAGTATTCCGTGTTGAGGCATGCCTGCCACACGTCCACGGAAATGACAGCGCTGCCTCTTTGGCTATAAACAGAGATGAGCACTGAACCCTAGAGTCGGATGCGCCTGACTTTCGAGCAAGGGCAACCTTCATCTTTACTAAATAGGTACCGCTTTGGCAGGTCACATGACTATGGAAACGTCTGCACTCTCTTTGCCCACATAGGACTGGCCTTCAAGCATGAACTTGACCTTACTCTATACAGCAGGGATTCTCAGCCTGTGGGCCAGATGTGGCCTGTGGCACCATTTCATGTGCATCCCCCACTGCCTCCACCAGACCAGGAAGTGCCGTGGGGTGGAGGAAGGGCAAAATGGCCATTCGGCCCCCGAAGCTGTCTGAGGGAGCGTGACTCGGCCCCCGGCTTTAAAATGTCGAGAAGTCCTGCGATGCAGAGACGAGTAAGGTTCCTGGTTTGGAACGCAATGCCCAGAACCTCCACCCGGCCGGCCGCTAGCCATGCTCTACTAAAGCAACATTTCCCTGCTCTGGGGATGAAGGTCACCCTGTATGTACCAGAATTAATCCGCAAAAAACTCACTGCAAAGAAGAGAGGGCTTGGTTCGTCTTCAGCGCCAACGCAATGGCCTGGATGCCTTCATCATGCAGCAGGTTGGCAGTCAAACTGGAAGCAAACGCCAGAGGAAAAAAAGGGGGGGGAAATGAACTGGCACGGAAGAGATCCAAATCTGGCAGCTGGAGCTGGAACAGGTGTATGAAATACACACGGCCGTCTCGCACATGAAAATAAATGAATAATCTGGGCATGCCTGCCGCGGGTCCACGGAAAGGTCTGCAGATGCAGGCAGCGCTGGCTCTTTGGCTATACACAGAGCTGAGCACCGAACCCTAGAGTCGCATACGACTGGCTCTCGAGTAAGGGACACTTTTACCTCTACACACTGATTTTTGGGAAGTTTCATCTGTTGACCTACCGCAGGGGATCTCAATGTTTTTCAGTGGGT
Organism: Furcifer pardalis; assembly: GCA_030440675.1. Taxonomy (NCBI): domain Eukaryota; kingdom Metazoa; phylum Chordata; class Lepidosauria; order Squamata; family Chamaeleonidae; genus Furcifer; species Furcifer pardalis. The sequence goes on along the minus strand of CP126900.1, from coordinate 4,995,261 downwards.
GGGCCAGACCACACCCATTCAGATAGCTCAGCAGGCCGGACTGGTAAAACACATCTAGATAGATAGATAGATAGATGGATGGATGGATAGATAGATTAGATAGAATGGATGGATGGATGGATGGATGGATAGATGGATAGATAGATAGATAGATGGATAGATAGATAGATAGATAGATAGATAGATAGATAGATAGATAGATAGATAGATAGATAGATAGATAGATAGATAGATAGATGGAATAGATGGATGGATGGATGG
>CP126900.1:4890000-4992500 GCA_030440675.1 Furcifer pardalis | reverse complement strand
AGGATGGGAACCCCTGACATGGAGAAAGCCAATAGGCTGTTAACTTGAATTCTTGAATTGCCCCCCTTAAAATCAAATTGCTCCCTGTGAGGTGTGTGTCCCTGTTGGGAACCGCAGCCTTAAAGGAAGCTGTAGGCTTGAGTTTACAAGAAATGAGCAAGGCTGTCAATGACTAGACATTTTGCAGGTCAGTTATTCGTGGGGGCCCATAGGTTGCAGGCATACAGTATAACACCAGCAATTAAGACAGGTAACAAGAGTCAGAGGTAACAAAGTTGATACCAAGACTTACTTGAGTCCAGTGAGACCTTGGTTGGAGCAGAGGGCTTGTGTGAGTGCAGTAACTCCTGTGTCACTGATGGAGTTACTCTGGAGACTGAAACAAGATAAGATCAGTGTAAATGGGGAGCAAGAAAATTCTGCCTGTTGGATTTTCTTCTCATCACTTTCGCCAACATATTCCATACAGTAAAACCTCATATAACACTAAAACCTGGTTCCACAAGTCTTGGTGTTATATGATTTTTAGTGTTATCCGATGCATGTTAAAATCCTATGGGATCCATAGAGATACACTGTAACCACACAGGCTTTAGCGGTTGTTATCCGATGCATCCCATAGGATCTTAATGTTATCCGATGCAATTCTTCCCCCCAGATTGCTTAATGTTATGCGATTTTAGTGTTATTCGATACTAATGTTATCTGAGGTATTACTGTACTTCGTTTCCATCAAACCAACTCAGTTTCAAGCATCTAGTCCTGAGGACAGCAAAAGTGAAACTGCAAAGGATACAGGCAGAAATTGTTGACAAATCTCTGTAAATTCAGAAGCAAATTTTAGGAGCCTATAAAAGCTTTTTCCAAGAGGGACTGTGGTGGCTTAGGTGATTAAGACGCTGAACTTGACGACTGGAAGGTTGGGTATTCAACAGTTCAAGACTCACGTGCTGCATGACAGAGTGAGCTCCCGTCTCTGTCCCAGCTCCTGCCAACTTAGCAGTTCAAAAGCAAGAAATTGTAAGTAGGTACCGCTTTGGTGGGAATGGTCACAGCATTCCATGCACTCTGGCCATGCCTGCCACATGACTCCATGCCTGCCACATGACCACAGAAACGTCTGCAAGCACAGAAAACACTGGCTGTTTGGCTGCAAACGGAGATGAGCACTGCACCCCTAGAGTTGGACACGACTAGCTTTCAAGCAAGGGCGACCTTTACCTTTACAATTGGTTACAAGACACTACCCACTATCCTGCCAGGACGGCTTGAGTGTATTTCTCCTGAGCTGCTTTTAAGGAGAGAGACAGGAAGGAAAGAGTTGGCACCAAAAGGCAATGAAAGCCAAAAGGACTTACTCCAGGGTCAAAAGGCTTCGGTTCACCTTCAACCCTTCGGCCAGGGCGGCCGCACCGGCGTCTTCAACAGAATTACTGGATAATCTAGCACAGGAGCAACAAAGTGCAATTTAACAGACGCCAATACCCGCTGACTGTAAATATCACAAGCTGAACTTTATCTGCGTTTCATTTACAGTCACAGTTATTTACAGCTGGGCTTTCGGGATGCAAAACTCTCTCGTCAAAGAGCAGTGTTTGTTTATTGCAGGGATTCTCAACCTGCGGGCTGGATGCGGCCCACGCCAAGATTTCATGTCCTCCCCCCCACAGCCTCCATCACACCAGGAAGCGCCATGTGGCAGAGGTAGGGCAAAAACGGCTGCTCGGTCCCCGAAGCTGTCCGAGGGAGCGTGACCCAATGGCCCCCAGCTTTAAAAGCTTGAGAGCTCCTGGTTCATTGTATTTGTATCCCTCCCGTCTGGGATATTCTTCCACTCCGGGAGGCTTATAACCCAGAGTGTAATTTACCTACAGTTACATCAGAGCTTTAAAAGGTCACTTTCGAGACGAGAGTGGGAGGCAATGTTGAGAATTCTTGTCCAGAAATGGAACTTTTAGAGCCATTAATACAGCCACAATGAACAAGGTTGAAACAAAAAGAATCCAATATTAGTTGGTTTCACTACAAACCTCCGAATAGTGGGATGTTACCTATTCCCAGGATTGTCATATGGAGTCGAAGTTTGGACACTGACTAAAGGCAGGGGTTCCCATCCTAACTCCTGTGGGCTGGATCCAGCCTTCAGCGCCATTTCAAAGATACAATAAGGAGGCAGAAATGATTTGATTTTTTAGAACGTTATCGCTTTAAAAATCAATCCATTTCTGCCTCCTTACTGTATCTTTAAAAGAAAATTATTTCTCATGAATACGTCACCTGACACACAATATATATTGCAAACATTGTACCGTATGTTTTAACGTCTTTACGCTCATTGTGATAAGATGTACTCCTCCCTGAAGCTAGCAGACGCCTGAAAAACTCTTGCTATGTGTTATGTTTCGATATCTTGGTTTAAGGCTCACAGCCAAACTATAATGTGTTGCCAGAGTGTATGATTTTGTTTTCATTCTATTATCTACAGAAAAAAATACTTAAGATTAGTCTCATTCAGCACAATCTACGTAAAGGGGATTTCAGCTCTTGTCTTTTGGAAGGCCATCTTCCACATGTTTGCTGATGCTCTTAAAAGCCACCCCACCCCAAAATCCGGGCACCAGTATATCTGGTTTTCAGATATTAAGTGAGGAGCCTAACTTGCATTTGGAAACACTGCTCTCTTCTGATGACAAAAGTCTTCTGTGTATCACTAATTTCCCTAATTCAGCCACAAAAAACACGTAACCTCTACTTTGCATTCCAGTCTGCTTTGTTTCATGATTGGGCTGTATTTGCAAGTCTATCTGCTTGTTTATGGTTCACAAATGAGAGCCCCATCACCAGTGGTGGGATGTCAAATTTTTTACTACCCCACCATGATGTCATCACAGTGGGTGGAGCTAACATCATGATGTCATGATGTGGGTGGGGCCAAACTTAGAAAATAAATAAATAAATAAATAAATAAATAAAAAAGCACACGCATACACACAGACACACCACATCCAAAGGTGAGTCCCTTACCCTGGGGAGCAGGCTATAGGGAGCTTCAAGCTAGCAGCTTCTCTTCCTCCTCCCCACTTGGGAGGACAGCAAGGAGGCCATGCATACGCGCCAAGCACTGTAGGCATGCATGCACACCAAGTGCTTGTCGCGCATGCGCAGTGGGGGAACCAGTGAAAAAGTAAGCCCTGAAGGTGGTTCCCCCCAAAAAAGCTGCTATCGGTTCTCCGGGACACTGGGAAAAGTTACTACCGGTTCTGGCGAACTGGTGAGGACCTGTTACATCCCATCACTGCCCATCACTGGTAATGAAAATGTTTCTTAATGCTTCATTGGACTCTTAACCAGCTGTTTCAGTACTTACATTAACTCCTTGAGTCCTGAATTCTTCTTCAGAGCTTCTGCTATTTTCCTTGAACCTTGGGGTCCAACTGAGTTCTTCTGGAGCCTGTAGAAGAGTCACAATAGATGACCATAGACTAGCCTAAATAGTGACCTACTTTGGTAGATCACGGATAGATCTTTGTTTGCTTGCTTGTGTTTGTTGGCTTATGTGTTTGTTGAGACATAGAGTAAACCCTTAGTTTGGTAGGGTGTATCAGCGGAAGTCTGAGAGTACAACACAGCAACCAGACAGATACACTGCATTGTAAAAACTGTTCTCCTTGCAGCAAAATCAGAGTCCAAATTCCTTCCAAGTCATACACAGTAATAGCTGATAGTCAGTTGTTTCAGGGCTAAAAGCAGAATAATCTTTTCTTCTTACCAGTCTTTGTCAATCATGGGGAAAACAGTCCAGTACGGGTTGCAAAGGAGTAAGCAAACCGAAAGACAAATCTCCCATCACACAGTGGACAGCAAACAGAGAGCAAGAGTAGTGAAAGAGTAATGAGTGAGTTAACTGTGGCTGGAGTCTTCCATTTAACCAGATTACTGACAGCTCAACACTCTTAAAGCACCATAGCACATTTTACAAAAGACATGCTATGTTGGTTTATAAATTATCCTTGCCAAAAATTTAGGCAATGACCCAATTCCTAACAGTGTTTTCCTTCCTTCCCGGGCATGCCCATAGCCTCACTCCAGCCTGGGAAGAGGAACTCGGTTGGATCAGAGGAAATTTTTACCAAGTAAAGTAGTTGCCGGGACTGCGGTGGCTCAAGTGGTTAAGACACTGGGCTTGACAAACTGGAAGGTCAGCAGATCAAGAGTTCGAGACCCGAACACTGGATGACAGAGTGAGCTCCCATCTCTGTCCCAGCTCCGGCCAATCTAGCAGTTCCAAAGCAAAACTAAATGCAAGTAGATAAACAGGTACTGCTTTGGTGGGAAAGGTAACAGTGTCTAATCCAGCCTGCCACGTGGCTATGAAAATGTCTGCAGACGCAGGGAGCACTGGCTCTTTAAGCAAAGATGAGCACCGCTCCGTTGCCAATTCGTCCAGTCTGTGCCACCCACGCCGCTCCTGGAAGCGGAGGTAAAACGCGCCTGTATGGGCATGTTTGACTTCCGCTTCTGGGAGCGGCACGGGTGGCATGGGCCAGACGAATTGGCATTGGGTGCTGGATCCAGCCCACAAGGCCATAGTTTGGGCACCCCTGATTTAAAAAGACTCTGATTCCCAGTTCTATACTTGCCAAGCTAAGGTGTCAACTCTCCAAAGTGGCACCATGCACCCCTTGTCAGGGCCTGGAATGACGGCTGAAACTCAGGAAGGAATTGGGGGAAAACAGGGATCGTACCGCGCGGCAGACAAACAGATGGTACTTACTGCAGAGTCATCAGCGTGTGATTATGGGCGAGAGCCTCAGCCAGCCACTTGGCACCTTCTTCTTTGATCATGTTATTCTGGAGACTGAAATAAGAACATCCAAGGAGAAAAATAATGAGGCAGGCTTTTGAATTGCTGGTCAAAAATAAAATTTCCCCTTCGCTGTGCAGTAGAAGAAGAGAGACCCACCCAGAAGAAATTTTTGAAATGGTAGCTGTGCGACTCTGTGTCTCTGTTCTGGCTCAAGTCTGTTTAACGAAGTGGACTTGAGCCATGAAAGCTAACATTAAAATACAGGTACCTTGGAAACTCTACTAGGGTCATCCTAAGCTTTAATCAATAAAAGTATTGATGGGCTTTATGTATCTCACCTCTTAAACGAGGGGTTCCCAACCTAAGGCCCATGGGCCGGATTTGGCCCATGGTGCCATTTCATGTGGCCCCCTCCAAGGGCATTTGAGAAACAACATGGCCATCCCTTTGAAGCTGTTAGGACAAAATGGCCACCCCATTGTGTAGGGAGGGCCGTCCAACCTTTGAAGCTGTCTAAGAGAGCAGGACCCGGTCCCCGGCTTGAATACCGTGTTTCCTTGAATATAAGACACTGTCTTATATTTTCAAAAACTCCAAAATATGCACAAGGTCTTATTTTCAGGGGATGTCTTATTTTTCCATGACGAAGAAGAATACAGTACACATTTAATGCTGGTACAGTGGATCGCCAGGGCAAGATTTAGGTGAGTGCCTTCTTTTCGGGGAGGCCCTAATATTTCCGAAGTGGGGGAAAATAGGGGGGGGTGCCTTACTATACGAGGAGGTCCTATATTTGGGGAAACAGGGTAGTTTAAACTCAAGTATATTCTCCCCCTTGCGATGGTCAGAGACCCGAATGGAAGGAAATCACAGTCCACTCACTTCAGAGAAAGCAAATACTGATTGATTTTCAATGCGTCGGCAAGTGCCTTCGCTCCTTTTGACCCGATGTAGTTGTTCCGAAGGCTGAGCCCAAACAAGAGAGAGAAAACAAGCATTTAACTACACGGAGACCGTATGCTAGCGGCGGCGGGAACAACAGGCAATTATCAACTTCAAATGGAGGCAGAGGTCATCGCTTGCTTCCATTTGGCTCTCTTGCAATTATTCGGAAAGAACATCAAATTCAGCAGCAATAACAGGAAGAGAGATATTTATGGCATCGCCCGGCGGTTGGCGTGAAGACCATAAATTCAGAGCCTCGGTGGCATTTAAAGGAGCACCTGCCTTGCATTGGTTAGAGCAGATCCATGGAACTAATGGGTAGGTTGTCGGTAGGTTGTGGGTAGGTTGTCGGTGGTCTGTGCTGTCATCTCCCACTCACAGTGGCCGCATGAATGAAAGATCTCAAAAATGTCCTCAACTGCCCTGCTCGTCTCTTCCAAGCACAAGAGAGTCAACCCGTCCCATGGTCGGTCTATGACAGCGGTGGCAAATGTATACGGGGCATTCAGAGTCCGCACCAGCACAGAAATTGCTCCGCCCAATGGGAATCTTCCCTCCCTCCCCCAGCACAGAGTTGACCCCTCCCTTCTGCCCAGCAGCCCAATGGAAACGCTCCCTCCCTCCCCCAGCACAGAGTCTGTGACGCGGAGAGCAGGCTGTTGAGTGCGCCATCGAAAAGGTTCGCCATCACTGGTCTATGACCCCACGCGTTGTTTTGATCATGCCTATGAGGCCTTCTCAACTTGGCATAGTTTAAGGCTTAAAGCTTTCCTTAATGTGGCTTCCATAGATGATCAATGAAACACCAATAGAATCCAAACTTCAAATGCCTACCAGTTGGGAGGGGAACATGAAATGGTGCTGTGGTCCACATCTAGCCCACAGGTTGAGAATCCCTGCTTTAAACAGAGTGTCGTAGAGGAGGAATGATGAGATACTTACTCTAGTGACATCAAACTCCTGTTGGCCATCAAAGATCGGGCAATTGCTTTCGTACCCTTGTTGCCAATCTCATTTTCTGCCAAGCTGTCCAGGAAGGGGGAAATAGTTAGCCATGTTTTCTAGCCCACAAACATCCTGCTTTATCAAAGATGATCTGCAGTTATCCTTCTAGAGCACGTAATATAAATGATGCTTGAAAATACCAAGTGAATTTTCTTCTTGCTAGACCTGCTTCTTCCATGTCTACGCCAGACGTGAAACTGTCAAAATGAAGCCGTTGAGTAGACGTGCTAGTTTAGTACTGGGAATGTGTCTCAAGCTATGCTTTTCTCTAAGGATGGGAATAAGTAGCTTTCTCCCCCCCCCATGGGGGCAGGGCTTAGAAAAGTTACTTTTTGCACTGCAGTTTCCAGGATGTCCAGGCAGAATAAGCACAATCTCTGGCATGTCCTCTTGATACCAATAAGGCATTAATTAACGTGTTCCTATTTGCCATCAGAATGTTGGAAAAGTAATCTGTTGGTATTTATTATAGTGTTGGAAATGTACCTTGTTATATTATTACCTATTATAATAAATTATTACCTATTGTTACTTTTTTTTGCTATTTTTCATTAGTAAAAAAAATTAGGATTGATAACAGAATGGCAGTATTCTTTGAAGGTAACTCAAAGTATTCTTTGAAGGTAAGTCAAAAAATAATAGCTCTTACACTAAGTAACTCCATTCTTGTTTTTGTGTCAGCTATGAAATGTAACTTCATTGCATCCTCGTTGACCCACATGTAACTAGTTACAAGTAATTTTCAACATTACATTAGGCTGAAAGCCAGATGCCCTTGAGTGACAGGTTGCGCTCTTCCATCGAAGGGAAAACACATGGGCAATTTTTTTTTTGCAGGAATTTGGATTGCTTATTTGGGAGTGAGCCATGAAACTTTCCTGTAAAATTCTCTTTCACAACATGTATCACAGAACAAAAGATGTGCTCACACAGTAACAGGTTAAGCTCATTAGCAAATGTTCATTGCCAGGTATTTGTTTTGTATCTTCCCACTATTTACAATTGAAAAGGGGACATTTAGAGCTAATCCGAATAACAACCAGAGATGTTCAGCTACTGCCAGCTGTAGGAAACTGTACTGATTTGCACACTTATCTGTCATGCTAATCAATCACTATGTCTAGTATCATGTTCATGCCTTGAAGTCTCACTCCTATGTCTGCTGAAGTGGACTTCATCCATGAAAGTTCACATTAAAAAATACGGTATATAGCAGTTAGCCTTTAAAGTGATGTAGTGTTTTTGTTTTCTCAAAGCTTAATAGGGTACAAATGATGGTTACGCATCACCTGATCTTTTGGATCTGGCAGTCTTTCCCACTCAAGACGCTGCTCAGAAGGTCCATCGCTCCATCCTTGAACTGGTTGCTGTCCAGCCTGCACCAAAACATGGGAAGAAAGAGGAGGAGATTTTCATTAGTTAATGCAACATGGAAATGAGAAGAGAAGGTGAAATTGCTGATAGTCAAGAGTGGGGGTTTCCAACCTTTTCAAGCTGAGGGCCGGGTCACGCTCTCTCAGTCAGCTTCGAGGGCCAGATGGCCATTTTGCCCTGCCTGCACAATGGTGTGTGTGTGTGTGTGGCCATTTTCTTCCAACAGCTTAAAAGGGGCAGCCATTTTGTTTCTCAAATGCCCTTTGAGGGGTGGGGGCTCCCACATGAAATGGCACTGTGGGCCGAATCTGGCCTGTGGGCCTTAGGTTGGGAACCCCTGGTCAACAGAGAGCCAGTGGACTCAGAATCCTCTCCGCCAGTGCCTGCCGTGCAGATGGAGAGATTACAGATGCTGTCTTTCTCCAAAATTAACTGTTCCAAGTTTGCTCTCGCTTACTCCCATTCACAAAGACTTTAGGAGTAAAGGTCGCCCTAGCTCGAAAACCAGTCATCTCCGACTCTAGTGCTCATCTCCATTTGGAGCCAAAGAGCCAACATTGTCTGCATCTGCAGAAGTTTCTATGGATATGTGGCAGGATTAGACACCAGAGTGCACAGAACACTGTTACCTTCCCAATGAAGTTGCAACTACTGTATTTATCTACTTGGAATTTCTTGCCTTCAGACTGCTAGATTGGCAGGAGCTGGGACAGAGACGGGAGCTCATTCCGTCGTGCAGCACTCAGGTCTTGAATTGCCGACCTGCCAACCGTCCAGTCATCAAATTCAGCATCTTAACCACTAACTCGCGACAGTCCCAAAGGTGGGATAGAAATGAGTCAACTGGTTAATTAAGGATGGGAAGGGGTGGACTCTGTTTATCCTCAAAGAAAGGTTCCTCTATCGTATTGCTTCAAAAGCAGAGCTAGGCTCCTAACATTGAGGATTTGGAGCTAATGCCTGTTGGATCCCAGAGCGCTCCGTGACTCACCTGAGATGACTGCAGTAGAGAAGTTGTGAGAGAAGTTTTTGTAAGGCATGGGCGGTGAGGCAGCTGGAGAGATTGGCTTCTTCTTCACACACCTCCGAGGTCTGCAGGAGATAAGCCAAGGCAGAACAATTGACCGGGGTCAACCTTCCAGCCAAGTTCTCAGTCTTCATCGCTTCCTCCACAGCCACGGCAACCTCCATGTGCTGGATCTCATGCAGGCACCGCATGAGGTTCACGGTCCTGCAGGAGACAACTTGGTCCATATCTAGAAGGTTCTGGAGAAGGCTAACTACCTGACTCCGATAGTTATGGTGTTCGTCCCTTACCAAGAACCAATCGGCTAGGGCTTTGTTCACCTGCGGGGAGAGCAGACCAGCGAGAAAGCGTAGAAACACATCGAGGTGTCCATCCTCGGACTGCAGAGATCTCTGGACGGCATTCTTAAAGTGGTTGAGGAAGCCCAGTTTTGGCCAGGACATGCCGCTCTCGACAAAGAGGTCAAATAGGGCGCGCTTAGCTGTGCTATAATAATAGGTGGCCGCCAAAAACTCCTGAAACGTTAAGTGAGGGAAACAGTAGATGGTTGACGAGGGGGATTCTTCCTTAAGCAAGAGTCGGTTTGACAAGCTGATGTTGAGTGAAGAAAGGTCCACACCGTAGATCTTCATATCTTGCTCATGGAAGATGGTTTTCTTCTTAATTAGGCTGTAGAAAGCCAACCTGCCTAAACAGTTCATCGCTTTCTTGAAATTAGGGGCCACCTGTTCTATCCGGAGGACTTCCTTCCCTTGGCCCTCACCCCACAGCACCATTTTAAAATAGTGCGCGTAGATTTCCGACAATGTCTTTGGGACCACGGATGGTTCTGGAGAGGGATCGGCATTCTTCAAGAAGTAGCCCATTGAAGCGCCACAGATCTGACAAACGGCTGGGACAGCGCATAGGACATACAATGATCGGTTGGTCTTGAGGTGATGCAACACTGCATCAGATAAGCGTTGGTTCTCTGCGCACATGTGTCCTATGTAGTCTTTTATCTCTGCTGCTCCAAAGACCTGTATTTCGGTCATCCTGTCCATGAGACCACCTGGGATCTGGCTCGTTGCTCCGGGCCGAGATGTGATCCAAACGGAAACCTCTTGTAACAGGTTCCCTCGGATGATGTTAGTGATCAGGCTTTCCACCGGGATCTCTTTCTGGGCGTCCGTGCAAACGACCGGGTTGGAGAAATCCAACAGGGACTTAAATTCATCCAGGCCGTCCAGAATGAGAAGCGTCCTGGCACTCCCCACCGAGAGAAAGCTCAGTTCGGTTAAATGCGGTGATGCCAAGCGGGCCAGCCGCTCGGCTGAAAGTCTGTCATAAGTGTTCAACTCCCGGAAGGTGAGAGGCAACACAAACATAAAGTCCTGGCCAATCTCTCCCTTCGCCCAAGTGTGGAGGAAGAACTTGACCAAGGTGCTTTTGCCAATTCCGGCAACGCCAATGGTCACGGAGGTGCGTGGTGGGAGGCTGTACTTGGACAGAGGCAGGAAAAGCTTCTCCAACGGGATCTTCTTGGAGGTGTTTCTCAAGCCTTTGGTGGTCTCAATCTGGACAAAATCGTGCTGCTTCTGCTGAAGGTCGGTCAGCCCTTCCACCAGAAGAAGACTCGTCAGCCTCTCCAAGGAGACAAATTCAGAGTTCATTCCACACCAGGTCTGAAGAGCCTCCATCTGCTTTTCCACCATCGACTCTACAAAGAAAGAGTCACTGCTTTATACATGCTGGATAAAGAAGATCGCTGGACCAGTCTGTATCCATAGTTCTGATGGAGGAAAAAGGGAAATATTAGTGATGGAGGCCCTGGTAGTAATGTATGATAGAAGAAGACAGAAAGTTCATGAGGGATCAGCTCCACATCTCAACTGCTTCCAAGTCCTTCTCTTCACATCAGTTCCTGGTACTATCCTAATTTCTTGGCCTCTTGTCTTCATTGCCACTATTTCCTCCTCTGTCTCTAATATCCTAGACCAGGGGTTCACAACCTAAGGCTCACGGGCTGTTTTATTCATTGCTCAATCATCAGTCACCCAATTCACATTGACTCAATAAACCTGCCACAATTCATGATTTTCTTTAAGTGCGTACCTAAATAAGAGAGCGTTGAATTTGGACTACGCCCAGTGGTGGGCTGTGAAAATCTTTGCTATCCCACCGTGACGTCAGCGACATCATGGGCATGGCCGACATCACGACATCATGATTTATTTATTTATTAGTTAGCTCAAATTTATGATGTCATGGGCAGAGCAAATTTTTTTAAAAAAAGTCTGCACATGCCTCAAACCTCTATTTTAAGCATGCACAGTTCTTTTTTTTAGTGCACATGCATCAAACCTCTATTTGATGCATGCACACTAAAAAATAGAACTGTGCATGCATCAAATGGAGGTTTGAAGCAGGTGCAGTTCTGGGTAGCCATTTTGGCTGCCCGGAAAAAACATTTTTGGAGGGGGGCGGAGAGGCGACTGAACCGGTCGCCCGGGGTTTTACCACCACCCCGGCGACCCCTCCTGATGGGGTGCTACCGGGTCGGGTGAACCGGTCCGAACCAGTAACATCCCATCACTGCCTACGCCCCGGGCAGCTAAAACTCACGCAATGCCACTGAATACTGAAGCTCAAGTACTGTACTTTGGCCAGCAAATGAGAAGAGAGGACTCACTGGAGAAGGCCCTGATGCTGGGAAAGATTGATGGCGGAAGGAGAAGGGGGTGGCAGAGGATGAGATGGCAAGATGGCATCATTGATGCAGTGGGTGTAGATCTGGAAGGGCTACGGAGGATGGCAGATGACATAGGAGCATGGCGTGCAGAGGTCCATTGGGTCGCAAAGGGTCAGACTCGACTGGGCGACTGAACAACAACAGAGAACAGCCAGCAGGCAGCTTGTAACAATTCACATGCTTAAAAAATATTAAAGCATTGAGAGACAAAACAGAAACAATCATTTTACAAGAGAATTCCTGCGACCTTGAACCTTCTCACCGAAAATGTAGGAAAGTCCTTTCACTGGGCTACCAAACTTCCAAAATTGTCCAAAGACTGGCCGTTAATAAAACTGGTTGCAGAAGGGAGAGGGAAGATGTTTCTAGGTATTGGTATTCTCAAAAAGTCATGTTTCTAGCAATCCTTCCCATCCCATTTCCATTAGGACCATACCATGTAAGAAAAATTTACCGGGATATTCACTGAGAATGATCAAGTTATCTCCTTATTTCCAGAAAGGGGCTGCACTGACTCAGTGGTTAAGAAGCTCACCTTGTTATCTGGAAGGCTGGCAATTCGGCAGTTTGAGACCCGGGCACAGCATGACCGATTGAGCGCCCACCTCTGTCCCTGCTCTTGGGGACATGAAAGGAGCCTCATTTGGGCGTTCCCTGAACGGAGTTTCTTCTGCAAAACTCCTTTCAACCCAGAGTAATTTCTGACATCAAATTATTATTATTTCCAGAAAATATGGGTTTTTTACCTGCAATAGACTGACTCACAGTCTGATGAAGACTAGCATAGGTTGAAAGCTAACGTTATTGAACTTTTATTTTATTTTCTACTAATCCAGGAAAGACATCCCCTTGCCCCTATTTTTGACTTCTTTACTTCCAGTTCCTCTTCTGGGCTGGACTTTGTTCAGCTTGAAGAGGACGGATCTCAAATGTCCTTCAACTCCAAACTAAGTTTACAATGACCCTGGTTACAAGCTTCATCTGGGATAATAGGGGGCATCGGAACTTCAGCTGGAAAACGGAGCTTTATTCAAACAATTCATTTAAATATAGACCTATGAAACAACTTTGACCCTGCAATTAATCTGACATCTACACGTACAGACACACACACTGCAATAGCTGCCCTCACAACTTGAAAGCACAAGAGACAAACAACTATGACCCACATAAGTGTATAGCATTTAAGAGGCTGAAATGAGCCCAGCAGGGAAGAGTTCAGTGAGAGGTGTCGGCTTTGTTCCCTAAGAGAGGCAGGAGGGTTTTTGCAATTTTAATTTGAAGCGCATGTCCTTTCAGTGCCTCTGTCAGCTCTGCCTTTATGTAGAGCACCTCTTTCCCCTATTTCCGCCTTGAACTTTTTTTTGTAAAGGTTTTGCTCTATAGCTCAATGCAGAAATCTGCCAGCGTGGTTTCCCTTCTTTCTCACGCACAATGGACTCGAACTGTATTTTCTTACACTCGGTGCCCGCCAGATGTTCCTTGTGCCTCGTGAAATTCCTCACCACACTGGTGTAAGCAGCACAAATGTCAGACAAAGCAGTGCGTCCCAACCTTTGGTTTTTGGACTCCAGATGTTCTTGAACTTCAATTCCCAGAAACTGCAGTCAGCAGGAGTGGTGGCTTCTGGGAATTGAAGTCCAAGAACATCTGGAGTGCCAAGGTTCGCCATCATTGCAGTAGGGTGGTTCTCAACCTTGGATGTTCTTGGACTTCAATTCCCAGAAGGAATTGCTGAGTGCTGACTTGGCTTCTGGGAATTGAAGTCCAAGAACATCTGGAGTGCCACGGTTCACCATCATTGCAGTAGGATCTATTCCATAGGTTCTCAACCTTGGATGTTCTTGGACTTCAACTCCCAGAAGCCCTGGTCAGCAGGTGTGCTGACTTGGCTTCTTGGAATTGAAGTCCAAGAACATCTGGAGTGCCAAGTTTCGCCATCATTGCAGTAAGGTCTATTCCATAGGTTCTCAACCTTGGATGTTTTTGGACTTCAATTCCCAGAAGCCCTGATCAGCAGGAATGCTGACTTGGCTTCCTGGAATTGAAGTCCAAGAACATCTGGAGTGCCAAGTTTCGCCATCATTGCAGTAAGGTCTATTCCATAGGTTCTCAACCTTGGATGTTCTTGGACTTCAATTCCCATCCTCTGCTGTCCCCTTCTCCTGTTGCTTTCAATCTTTCCCAGCATCAAGGCCCTTCTCCAGTGAGTCCTCTCTTCTCATTTGGTGGCCAAAGCTCTTGAGCTCCATCTTCAGTATTTGCCCTTCCAAGGAGCAGTCAGGGTTGATGTCCTTCAGGATGGACTGATTTGATCTCCTTACAGTCCAAGGGACTCTCAAGAGTCTCTTCCAGCACCACGTCTCAAAGGCGTCTGTTCTTCTGCACTCAGCCTTCCTTAGGGCCCAGCTCTCACAGCCATACATGACTACTGCGAATGCCATTGCTTTGACTATGTTGGCAAGCTGATATCTCTACTTTTTATTAGGCTGGCTAGGTTTGCCATAGCTTGCCTCCTAAGAAGTAAGCATCTTTCCCCCCACCAAAGTGTTACCTATTGATCTACTTCCAATTTCTTGCTTTCGAACTGCTAGGTTGGCAGGAACTGGGACAGACAATGGGCTCTCGCTCCATCATGCAGGTCTTGAACTGCTGACCTTCCGGTCGTGAAGCTCTGCAACCTAACCACTAAGCCGCCATGGCTTCTAAGGAAATATGCGCTTGGGTGCAAATAAAGAAATAAACCTCCTATGTATAATGTGCTGCTGTGACTCATTCAGAGAAAACGTTACCTACCTTGTACATGTTCAGGGAATCAATTAACAGCAGCAGCAGACCTGAGAAGCAACATAGTGTAGGACCAATTAGCTAGCTAGCCACAAACAGGCAAAATGTTTGTTCCTTGCCTAATGATTCTGCCCACTGGGTTCTCATATTTCTCAGCAATGTGCTTGGAGGAAAGAGACGCATAAGAGAGAGCCAAATCCCAATGAAACGAGTCCAGGGAGGGATTGGATTTCCAAGATGTTCTTGGATGGACATCTCCCGTCAGCCTGGTAGGCAAAGGTCCATGTGATGGGAACTTCTTCTTTTTCAATCAATATCCTGATTCAGAATATTGGCCATCCTCGTGGTGATCAGCCATGAAGATGGTCCTCCACTTGGAGACCACCACTCTTCCTGGTGGACATCAGCACCCAAGGCCGTTAGTCTTCAGGGTGAATGGGGTCTTGCTAGCCAGAAGACAGCCACTATTTGAACTCCTTACATCACAAGGGAGAAAAATGTCTTCCCTTACTAAATAAAGTAAAACATGAGTATGTCAGGAGAAGATCACTGCTAAAAGATGTAGTAACAGAAAACCGATGAACAGATTAAGATGAGCTTGGCCATGTTGCACGCACAAGTGACAATAGATGGAGCACCAGAATAAGGAATTGGTATCTGAGAGATGGAAAATGACCTAGGGCAGTGATGGAGAACCTTGGCACTCCAGCTGTTCTGGAACTTCAATTCCCAGAAGCCCTGATCAGCAGGAGTGCTGGCTTGGACTTCTGGGAAATGAAGTCCAAGAACACCTGGAGAGCCAAGGTTCGCCATCACTGACCTAGGTGAAAACCACCTTGCAGATGGGAAGATTTTCCAAGAAAAATGTTGGACCAACACGGAGAAGAATTGCCAGGGACAGATCGCTATGGACAGAAGTTGTGCAGGATGTCGTCACGGAGATGTCTGCTCATACAAGGACTCCTTGCTGAACAACGACTCCAAGGTATCCAAGGGAAGGCACATAACAAGGTGTGCCATTTCTACCCAACTGTCAAAGATACACGAGTCTTCTCCACTGGCCAGGCTATTGATATAGGGCAGTGATGGCCAACGTTGGCACTCCAGATGTTCTTGTACTTCAGTTCCCAGAAGCCCTGATCAACAGGAATGCTGACTTGGGCTTCTGGTAACTGAAGTCCAAGAACACCTGGAGTGCCAAGGTTGGACATCACTGATCTAGGGGGTGTCTGAAAAGTCAACATACAACAGTTATATTGGAGCAACAGCACCTTCTCCCAGTGAAAACGTCCCCTTCATTGCCTCCTACCTTTCATGCATCAGTTTCATGGGGTCTCCTCAAGGTTCTCCAGCTAAGCAGGCCTCACATTTCACAGCAGAAGAAAATATCTTCTCTTCCTCCTGTCACAAAACTGTCTTGTCAGAACCAGCAAGAGATACGGTAGTCCCAAACCTTGGTTTCTAGGCACATATCCTACCGGTACATGGGATCCGTTGGTCTTGCGGTCTGAATGGGAAGAGGAAAAATGGCAGCCAACGGGACCTTTGTAGGTGGATTCGTTGAGATGCCGAAACAAGTTCTGTAAAACTTGTTGCTTGGCACGCATGCGCAGTGGTACAGCAGATGATCAGGTAGGTTTAGTCTTGTCTGGACGTCCCCCTAAAAAGTCAAAAGGCCAGCCATGTAGGCAAGTACGTTTCTCTCTCTCGTCGTCGTTTCATCGCAGATGCCGTTCCAGTTCAGTAACTGCTTTCTTGTCTTTTTGCTTTTCTTGTGACTTCCGGCACTGTGGTTCTCACCTGATCTTCCTTCCTGTTCATTTCAAAGAGCTGCAAGACGGCCTTGTGTGGCGTTGTGGTCGCTGAAAGAAAACTGCAGCCCACAGATGCCGGGAACGGGTGATATCATGAATGTCTAATTGGCCTGCCGATAACGGTTTGGAATTATTATTATTATTTTTTGCAAGTTTTCAACCGGATGATCATACAGAATCATAGGACAGCCAAGTTGTTCGTTCATTTTGTGTCAAAGATTACTCTGGGTTTGGAAGGATTTTTGGAAGGGACGCCCAAATGAAGCTCCTTTCCATGTCCTCGTCATGCAGCCCTCGGGAATCGAACCCATCTTTCCAATCTCCAAGCCTAGTGCTTTAACCACTAAGCCACCCGGGAAGCTGGCCGGAGAGCCAAAGTAGAAGGGACCTATGAAACTAATGAGTCCAACACCCTGCCCGATGCAAGGATCATATGCTGTACCCACTGCGCATGCGTGCCAAGCAACAAAAGAATAGTATTTTAATGTATTTTTTATTTTATTTATTTATTTATTTACTGGTTTGTGTTGTGGGTGGGTTGAGGTGTGTGTTTACGCGCTTATTTTTATTTTATTATTTTTTATTTGGCCCCGCCCATGACATCATGATGTTAGCTCCGCCCACACTGTGATGACATCACGGTGGGGTAGTAAAATTTTTGACACCCCACCACTGTCTCAAACCCTTTCTTGCCCTGGGCTCCCATGGATCGAAGGATGACGATGCTCTTCCTTGCTCGAAAGCCAGTCGTATCCAACTCTAGGGTGCGGTGATCATCTCCGTTTGCAGCCGAAGAGCCTGCGCTGGTCTGCACCTGTAAACATTTCCATGGTCACGTGGCAGGGATGACTAAAGACTGGGGCACACGGAACACTGACCTTTCTCGCTGAAGAGGTACATATTTAAGGTAAAAGTAAAGGTTTCCCTTGCTCGAAAGCCAGTCGTATCTGACTCTAGGTTGCAGTGCTCATCTCTGTTTCAATGTCACACTCACATATATAACATTGGCATCAGAGGGTGGTTTGGGGGTGGGTGGGCTGTTAGGAAGGTTTTGCCGCCGCCCCCCCCCCCCCCCAGCTACAGCTCTGGGCAAGCATGACTAGACATCAGAGCGTATGGAATGCTGTTTACCTTCCCACATAAGTGGTCCCTATTTATCTACTTGCAATTTCTTGCTTTCAAACTGCTAGGTGGCCAGGAGCTGGGACAGAGACAGGCACTCGCTCCGTCATTCAGTACCCAGGAATCAAATTGAATTATGACCTTCCAGTTTTTTGGGATTATTTTTTTTAAATATGGCTGAGCATGAGTCTCTCCATCTAATCTCAAGGACGTCGGAAGGCATTCCAGTCTGACCGAAGCGATTTGTGCCCCATCCAGTTTGAATTACGTCCCAGATCCGAGTCAATTTCTAGAGCAGAGATTCTCAACTTGCGGCCTGTGGGCCAGATACGGCCCCCAGTGCCATTTCATGTCCCCCCCAACCGTCTCCACCAGACCAGAAAGTGCCGTGGGGTGGAGGACAGGCAAAATGGCCATCCGGCCCCCGAAGCTGCCTGAGGGAGTGTGACTCGGTCCCTGGCTTTAAAAGGTTTGAGAACTCCTGATCTAGAGCTTCCAGTTGACTCGCACCAGAAACCTTTAAAAAAAGAGGCTGCAATGCATTTTCTTCATGATATGGATGAAATTAAGAGACACGACAGACCTACAGAGAAAGGTGGACCTCCCAAATTTTGGTGCGTACATTAAGCTCCCCCCATCTAAAAAGAGAGGAAAATGCTGAAATGGGTTGTTTTCCTTTTCTGCTTCTATTTATGTTCCAGACACAAATTGATTTGCAAATTTGCTTTGCTTCACCCTTCAAATTAAAAATCTGACTTTGATGCTGAACATCTACCATCCGGTTGAGTCACTTCAGAAGTTGTTGAAACCAACAGACAGGCCTGCCTGATGGATTCTAAACTTACACCACCACCACCGATGTCAACGATGACTATTTATTATTATTATATTATTACTATTATTTCATGTCAGAAATTATTCTGGGATGAACGGGGTTTTTTTGCTGGAGAAACTGCTCAGGGGATGCTCGAAAGAGGCTCCTATCATGCCTCCCCCCCGATCTTTCTTCCATCCAAGGGGTCTCTATTTATCTACTTGCAAATTCCTGCTATCGAACTGCTAGACTGGCAGGAGCTGGGACAGAGACAGGTCCTCAATCCGTCATGCGCTACCAAGGTCTATGAGCCTCTGCGGTGTAGTACTTAAAGTGCTGTCCTTGCAACCAAAAGGTTGTGAGTTCGATCCAGGCCAGGGCACAAGGTTGACTCAGCCTCCATCCTTCGAAGGTGAGTTGAATGAGTCCCCAGTATATTGGAGGCAAAATGCGAATTAACTTTTGAACCATGCAGTGTGTACACTAAACGCTATGGGGTGGTAAAGAAGTGTGATTGCTTTGCTTTATCAGTGACAAAGTGTCACAGAAGAGTCCTCCTCTTTGAAGACTGACCTCTCCTTGTCCAGGTGAGAAGAGAGATGCCCAGCAAGACAGGTAAGTCCAGGAACAGACTAGGAAAGGAAGGAGCCAAATGGCTAGTTGCAGGACAGTCTTTGTGGCTGATCACCACGATGATCGCCCATATTCGGAATCGGACACGGCCCAACAAGAAACATGCCTCTTATTTTATGGACTACACTTTTAATTCCATAACAGGCTGTACCTTGTTTTCTAACCTGTACCCCCTCCCCCGTGCCAGTAAAAATTAAATCCAGGCTAAACAAAATGAAGTAACGGTCATGAAATTGCAAGAACAGGGTTCCAAAACAAGGTTTGTTTTCGGCAACCAGTCAGAACATTTTTACTGGTTGAAAAATAAAGTCCCTCCAACCGGAAACTAACGCTGTTTTTGTTCCACTTTATCTCACCGAACCACCTAAAAATTAATCGCCTGCTTTGCTAATCTAAAAAAGGGGCACATTTCTCTTTCATTTGATAAGATGGATTTGTCGAAGGCAGCAAAAAAAAAAATCTAAATGAATGCTAGACTGTATTATTTATATATATATAAGTACTAGATGTAACCTGAATTTTGCACTCTACCTCACAAAAGGTAAACCAATTAAGGCTCTCAATTCTACATGCGCTCAGGAAACAGCGCTGGCTTCCAAGCATGGGTTCCTTAAACAAAGCTATTCTTTATAAAACAGGAGAAAATGTTCCTTTGCTTGCTTACCTGTTTCCTAGCATGGCTGCTCAGCTCCATTCCTGAGAGAAGGCACAGCTGGTCACATTTAAAAGACATCAGTCTTCATGTGAAGCAGCTGGAGACCAAAACATGCCTTTAAAGGGGCACATCATCTTTCTTACCCGGAGAAATTCTCTCTCCTGTCCCGGCTTCTGCTTTCGGAGGTGATCCGCTGGGTTACAGGGCATCACAAAAAAATATTGTCTGCTCCTTGGTCTAATTCAGAGGTGCCCAAATTACGGCCAGGGGGCCGGATCCAGCCCCCAAGATGTAGTGACTGGCTCCCTGAACCATGTGACTGGCCTGGAGCCCATAAAGTGTGGGCACCCCATGTCTAATCCGTGTCCTATACTAATCAGGTGTACTGAATCCAAATCTGAAGTCCGATTCTGCCTAGGACGTCAGGATCTTACGTAAGCAAATCTCACCCTCTTGGTTCTTTTATTGATCATGCAGTACTGCTTTGATGGGAAAGGTAACAGTGTTCTGGCGTCTATTCATGCCTGCCATAAGATCATGAAAACATCTGCAGACGCAGATATTCCTGGCTCTTTGTCTGTAAACGGTGATGAATACGGCCCTCTAGAGTCAGTTCTGCTGGAGGTAGGAGGTTCCTCTGTCCTGACGTCAGTGGTACATCATAGGTTGCCCTTGCTCGAATGCCAGTCGTATCTGACTCTAGGGTTCAGTCCTCATCTGTTTATAGCCAAGAGCCAGTGCTATCTGTGTCTGCAGATGTTTCCGTGGACATTTGGTAGGCATGACTAGAGTGGACAGAACACTGTTGACCTTCCTACCAACGTGGTCCCTCTTTATCTACTTGCAATTTCTTGCTTTCGAACTGATAGGTTGGCAGGAGCTGGGACAGAGACGGGAGCTCATTCTGTCATGCAGTACTCAGGTCTCAAATGCCAACCTTCCAGTCTTCAAGTTCAGCATCTTAACCGCTTGAGCCACCGCAGTCCCAACAGATGTTCACGATCCCGTCCCGAGTAAAGCCCCGGCTGTTCACGCAAGCCACGTAGCAATCGGAGACGTCATCGCTTGGTCTTCGTTCCTTCAGTTTCACGCGAGGGTCTTCAATGTTTTAATTGATAAATGGTGCCCCAATGTTTTCAAAATGTTCCCATTGCTTGAGAACATCTGCTTTATTTAAGCACATTCCCAAGATGGGCACATTTCTGTGAGGTGGGCACCATTTTGCAGCAGGGCACCTGCTTGGCACACAAGACGTCCCAAGGAGAAAAAGTGTGCCAGTCAATGTACATGAGTGAATGTGCCACCGACGTGAACCAACAGTGCGTTGTAGCGTATGGCAGCTTCCTTGGTTACGAGATGCAGTTGTTCTTCCATAGGGGGAGAAAACAGCCACCATTTAGAAGCCCTGGTGGTGTAGTGGTTAAACTGCTGTACTGCAACCAAAATATCATGAGTTCGATCCTGACCAGCCTTTCAAGGTGGCTAAAATGAGTATCCAGCATATGTTGGGGGCAAAATGCTAACTTGTGAGCCGAAGAGCCAGCGCTGTCTGCTTCTACAGACGCTTTCCGTGGTCATGCAGTAGGCATGCCTAGACACCGGAGTGCACGGAACACTGTTGAACTTCCCACCGAAGTGGTCCCTATTTATCTACTTGCAATGTCTTGCTTTCGAACTGCTAGGTTGGCGGGAGCTGGGACAGAGACGGGAGCTCACTCCGTCCTGCGGTACTCAGGTCTCAGACTCTGACCTCCCAGTCTTCAAGTTCAGTGTCTCAACCACTTGAGCCACTGCAGTCCCCGGAGAGAGCCCTGCTAAAGCAGAAGCCATTTTGACTTGCTATAATTCAGCCATTCAAAGCCGCTGAATAAAAGGGCTGAAAATGTCTTCATTAAGAGAGAGAAGATTGCGCTCCTTAATCACGCCTGTCTCTTTTGGACAAATTATCACTGGACGTTCTTGCCTCTCGTTAAGAGTCGTCACTGCGATCTGCTCAGCACAGCAACGGGAACGCTTTGTAACGCAGTCAGATTTGGGAGCTATTCGTTTCTACCTTGACAGCCGTAGCCAGTTCCCCGTCCTGAAATCTATACCGCCCGAAGAGACAGAAGCATTTGTATTACAATAAGAGTTGTTTTTAATGGCAAAAGACACGGTAGATTGATTACCATCCCACCTCAATCAGAGCTCCTCTAGGAAGCCAAGTGGGCTCAATGCTTAAAACCTTCAAATCAGGACAAACGTTTCAGGGGGGGAAATGAAGTCCTAAAGAGTAAAAATGAACACATATATTGTGAAAATTATACCCAGGAAGAAGGAACAAAAGTCATCCAAATATACGCCACCCTTTTCCAATCGGAATTCTTGCTACATTAGCAGGCTGCAAATATAATTCCCCAAGCCAAGAAACTAAACTTCCCTAAATTTCCCAAGCTTTACCAGTTCTCCCCAAAAGCGTCGTTAAAATAGGCTGACGAAGTCAAAGCTGACCCATTTGGCTTGTTAATAATACCACCAGCACTTTTTGTCGTGAGCTCATTCTGAAAGGCCAGGTCCGTTTTAAAGATACCTAGACGGGGCGTGAGCTCCTACCACGGGTTACAACCCCACAGGTCTAGTTTCCAGCGGCTGCAGTCTGCTAATCTACGCCAAAGGCTAGCGTTTGGGTCCGTTTGTTCCTATTTAAACACAAAAGTCTCAATTAGTGGAAGGGCACAGAAGTCACACTACCAGCTTCGCTACTTGCAGAAACAATAGAAATTCGGACCTACAAGAAAAAAGAAGATGTGCTGTATTGAGTTAATATAAATGAGAAATTTGGGTGGTGTAGAATGCATCGCAAGACTATGTACAGTACAATGTGGCTTTTGAGCGGGTTCAGATCTCGCCGGCTTCCCTCTCTTCCGACCTCTTCGAATTAGATTTCCCGTTGGTGCTTTCGTGGCGCCTCTCAGAAGAAATCTTCCCCTTCTTCTCCCGTGATTTCTCCCTTGAAGACCGATCTCGAGAGGACCTGAAGAAGAAGGAAACTTGTGAAGTCCTACATCAGAAAGGCATCCAATCTATACAAAGAAAAATGGTAATATACGATCAGAAAAAAAGAAACTGTGGAATTATTCTGCAATTCTCCCTTCTCAAGCAACGTTCGGGCGACGACAATTCAGCTCGGTGAGAACAGCCACCGCTTTGGGGTAATAATAATTTTGTGTCAGAAATTATTCTGGGTTGAAAGGATTTTAGGAGAAGAAACTCCACTCAGGGAACGGCCAAATGAGGCTCCTTTCATGTCCCCAAGAGCTGGGACAGAGAAGGGCGCTCAATCCGTAATACAGTACCCGGGTCTCGAACTGCCGACTTGAGAATCTTCCTTTTTCCTGGAATACTAGCTGTGTTAGTCTGTGTTTCAGACATAGTGGAAAACAAAAGACGCTGTCGCACTTTAAAGACTAACTGCTACATTTTTAATGTGAGCTTTCGTGGATCAAGTCCACTTCTTCAGACACAGGAGTGAGACTTCAAGTCATGAACTTCTATACAACAGATACAGAGGCATAGAGTGATTAAGTATCACAGAACAAACAAAGGATGTGTTCACAGAGTAACACAAAGGTTAAGGTAAAGGTCACCCTTGCTCGAAAGCCAGTCACATCTGATTCTACGGTTCAGTGCTCATCTCTGTTTATAGCCAAAGAGCCAGTGCTGTCTGTGTTTGCAGAGGTTTCTGGGGACACGTGGCAGGCATGGAATGTGGTTTACTTTCCCACTGAAGTGGTCCCTATTTATCTCCTTGCAATTTCTTGCTTTCAAACTGCTAGGTTGGCAGGAGCTGGAACAGGAGCTCGCTCCATCGTGCAGTACTCGGGAATCGAACTCCGACCTTCCAGTCGTCGAGTTCAGCGTCTTCACCTCTTGAGCCACCACAGTCCCCAGAATTTCCTGGAGCCCCTTGTTTTAAACAAGTAACATTTCCAAGGTCTCCATCACTACCGCCTATTGGGCAACGAGGCGCCTCGTTGTTTTTTAATCCTGTGGTTCCCAATGTGGGGCACACACCCAAAAGGAGGGCAATTGGGTTTTTAAGGTGGGTGGACTGGAAGCTTGTTTAGACCAAGTGAATGGTATTTTCGGCTTCATTCACATGAATAGGAGTTCACTGTTTGAATAATAATGATTATTATTATTGTTTGATTTATATGATGCCCCGATTGTTTATAGCAACTCTGGGCGGCTCACAATGATTACATGTCACCAGGGTGGAGGGTGATCAAGATTTTAGAGGCTGCAGGTCAGCAGTTCGATACCTGAATAGCGCAGGACGGATCGAGCGCTTGTCTCTGTCCCAGCTCCTGCCAACCGAGCATTTCGAAAGCAAGAAATTGCAAGGAGATAAATAGGGACCACTTCGGTGGGAAGGCAAACATCATTCCACCCACTCTGAGTGTCTAGGCATGCCTCCCACGAGACCACAGAAATGTCTGCAGAAGCAGACGGCGCTGGCCCTTTGGCTATGAAACAGAGATGAGCACTGAAGCCTAGAGTCAGATATGACTGGTTTTGGTATCTCATGGAGGGTATGGCCAAAAAGGGTCTGGGAACCACTGACTCCGTCCTATTCCTTTCTTTCCTTACCACTGTCCCATTACGTGCCTTCTCTCTTTTCCTTGAATATTCAGACAGCAGGCAAATGTGCAGCCAAGGAAAAAGAAGGGCCAGTGATCCCCCCTCTTTAAGATGCGAGCAACCTATCTGGTACTGCCAGAAACCGACGCTAGTCCTAAACACTTCCCACCCCTCTGTAAAAGAGCAGAGCATTCTTATATTCTCCTACGGAAGGTGAGCTCAGACAAGATGTTGATCAACCTACGAAGCACCTCAACGGGGGACTCTTTCCTTTTGTTGACGCACAAAGAACCGTGGTGGAAGACAAGGCAGCGCATGAGCCATTAAAAATGGGACAACAGACGTCTTCCACAGAAAAGGAGCCTGGTTTTGTTACTTTGGGGCATGCGTGGCCTACAGGTACAAGCGTCATCAATGGAAGAAAAGACACATACAGTTCCAGCTTGTGATGTTCAGCTGCTAACATTCAGGGACTAATTCCCTGCCAAGGACAAAATAAGAATAGTTGCAGGTCAGAGCGAACGCGTTCAAAGCCAAGCGTGAGTGTTGGCGATTTCAAATACAAGCGGCTTCGTTTTCAAAGGGGGCTCCTCTCTCCTGAACTAGGCCCTCAAAAGCCAGTCGTACCCGACTCTAAGGTTCAGTGCTCATCTCTGTTTATAGCTAAGGAGGCTGCTCTGTCTGCGTCTGCAGACATTTCCATGGACATGTGGCACGCAGGACTAGTACACCGAATGCTGTTTACCGTCCCACTGAAGTGGTCCCTGTTTATCCACTTGCAATTTATTGCTGTCAAACTACTAGGTTGGCAGGAGCCGGGGCAGGAACGGAAGCTCACTCCGTCATGCAGGCACTCGGGGCTCGAACTGCTGACCTGCCAACCTTCCAATCATCAAGTTCTGTGTCTTAACCACCGCGGTCCCGTCAGTCTGGACAAGCTTATGCCACTCAAAGCCCTTGAGGCGTGTCCCAAATGAAGGAGGGTCATTTTATTTGGGGCTGCCGTTACCATTCAAAAACTGACCCAACAGGTCAACGGAGGTTGCTAACAACAAGCAGAAGTCAGGAATAACTTGTTCTGAGACTGGCAAGTGGATGCAAGCCCACACTATGTGCAGTTTTTGCTTTTACTAACACAGACTAAAGTGGCCACCCCACCGATTATTCTGGCGCTTCACCCTTTGCGTGGGACACACGACACATTCACATGGAATAAAGGGGTGGCTTAAAATGCAGGACTTACAATGCAGAAAATGGGATAAGTCCACACCTATGAAACTTTCCCCCTTTCCGTACCACTTCATCTCACGGAAATTTTCACATTTCTCTAAAGCAGGGCCCCCCAAACTTTCCAAGCTAGGGGCCGGCTCACGATCTGTCAGCTTCGAGGGCCGGATGGCCATTTTGCCCTGCCTGCAAGATGGGGGGCTGGCCACTTTGTTCCAACAGCTTCAAAGGGGTGATCACCTTCAAAGGGTTGGGGCACATGAAATGGCACCGGGGCCCAGATCTGGCTCACAGGGCCTTCGGTTGGGAACCCCTGCACTAAAGCATGTATACTTATTTTTAAGGAGCTGATGTTTAAGATGGGCAAGCTGTTAAAAAGAGCCATTTTCTTCTGAAGAAAGATGTTCCAGCCGTTTCTTTTCTTACCAGACTACGAACGCCTTCCCCATTCCCCACCCGCTGGAGAAATGTCATCCCCCCAGTGGCCTCCCCCTCTAAGGAACACTCTGGGGTAGACTAATATAAACGGGAGTTTTCTGAAGCGTTCCCTTACCTGCTCTTTAGCAATAGTAATTACAGGGTCTTCCTCATTTCCTAATTGTCCAAACTTCTTTTCTTTATCGTTCATGTTCAAGACAGATTTAAAAAATGCATTTAGTATCTCAACCACGAGTCAATAATTTCCCCACATCCCATTTCTAACACTCTTATTTTCCAATTTTCATTTCTACTCACAGAGAGGTAAAGGTCTCCCTTGCTCGAAAGCTAGTCGTATCCAACTCTAGGGTTCAGTGCTCACCTCCATTTACAGCCAAAGAGCCAACGTCATCTGCGTCTGCAGACGTTTCCATGGTCATGTGGCAGGCATGACTAGACACTGGGGTGCACGGAACGCTGTTTACCTTCCCACCAAAGGGCCCCCTATTTATCTACTTGCAGCTTCTTGCTTTCGAACTGCTAGGTTGGCAGAAGCTGGGACAGAGACGGGAGCTCACTCTGTCACACAGTACCTGGGAATTGAACTCTGACCTTCCAGTCAGCAAGTTCAATGTCTTAACCACTTGAGCCACTGCAGTCCCGACTCACAGAGAAGAGAGCAGTAAATACTTTGGACCCCTCACTTATCCACATAGTTGTTTGTAGAGAATCAGAAATGCTTCTCACGTAACTTGGGCTTTTAAGAAGTCCTGGATGAGTTTGGGGAGTGGAATCCTGCCCACCCGGCACTGTAAGCCAAGCCCAGGAAAACTCAGGAACCAGCAAAGGATCTTGTTGGCCCAAATCAATCCTATCCCCAGTGATGATTATGACTCCTTTCACCCTCAAAACATTTAGGTCTCCCTTGCTCAAAAGCCAGTCGTATCCAACTCTAGGTGCGGTGCTCATCTCTATTTACAGCCAAAGAGCCAGCGCTGTCTATGTCTCCAGAAATTTCTGTGATCATGTGGCAGGCATGATTACCAGTATATACTCAAGTATAAGTTGTCCCGAATATAAGTCGAGGCACCTAATTTAGACGTCTAAAATTAGGAAAATAGATTGACCCGAGTTTAAGTTGGGGGTGGAAAATGCAGTAGCTGGTAGTGGGTTTCAAAAATTAAAATACCAGAAAATATGGTAAAATAAATTAATGTAGACATTTGTGTGGATTTGTTTTTTGAGTGTTTATGTTGATCCAAGTATAAGTCGAGTCTTATATTTGGACCACTTTTGGGGGGCTAAAAAACCTGACTTACACTCAAGTATATACGATAGATGCCAGACCGAACGGAATACTGCCGAAGCAGTACCCATTTATCCACTTGCAATTTCTTGCGTTCTAACTGCTAGGTTTGCAGGAGCTGGGACAGAGACGGGAGCTCACTGCGTTGTGCAGTACCCAGGTCTTCAACTGCTGACCTGTCGACCTTCCAGTCGTCAAGTTCAGGTACCAATTTATCCACTCACAATTTCTTGCTTTCAAACTGCTCGGTTGTCTGACGTGCCGACCTTCTGGTCATGCATTTCAGCATCTTAACCAATAAGCCACCACATTCCCAAAACATTTACTCTCCCACTAACCCACCTGCCCCCAGTGATCTGGGCCTTTCTTAGGCAGCATGATCTGTACAGATCTCTAATCTTATTCCCCGTGTAACTAGCTTGCCTGGGGGTGGGGGGTTTCAAGAGTTACACAGAATCATGGATACCTTCCCCTGTGAGAAGTAAAGCTGGTCTTGTAGACCTGGCCTTGAACAAAACCTGTGAGTTCCAACAGCTTGTGGAGTCACAGACCTTCAGTAGGATGAGATCTGTTTCTTGTAGTAGTAGAAGTGTGACAAAACATCAGAAATCAGGTAAACGTGTGACCATTTTGGATCACAAAACAAAAACAAAAACAAAAAAAACAGCTTGCTAACCCCACCTACCAGTGGCTTTCAGTCATAATTTACTGGCTTGTGAATCAAACTATAACACTGCATCACAAAAATAATAATAAATTGCCTGCTACTTGGTCTAATCTATATGTCTTGTACTAAATCAATTGCACTGAATCCAAATCTGAAGTCCGATTCTGCCTAGGACATCAGGATCTTAAGTTAGCAAATCTCACCTTCTAGGTTAGGTTGTTATGTTGATCACGTGGGGTATATTTGCCACAAATGTAGTAAAAATTGTACAGTTTATTAACACACCTGTGCTTCCTCATCTTTAGCTCAAAACAGACTCAATAAGGCCTAACTTACTATCCAATAAGATGGATTAGCACTAGAGACAAGCCCTTGGTCCATCTCGCCTTATATATCTATTTCTGACCTCAGCTTAGACTTGCCCAGACATGCCAGGCCGCTGCTGGAACACGCATGCCACCAGGGGACGTGATTCAGCTGAGGCGGCAGCAGACATAGTGGTAGCTTCCCTGTTATAATGTTTCCATGTAAAAATACATTACCCAATTGAACAGCTATAGCACGCCTTAAATTTGGCAAATCTGAGTTCAGATTTGGAATCAGCACACTCGATATCATGTAAATCACATGTGTTATTCCCAGTAGCAAAATTGTTGTTATGCAGTGTAATGTAAAGAAAAACCCTTTTTCCCAAAAGAAGAGGTAAAATCATTCGGCATACTTGTGTTTTGAAGTCCTGTCTCTGGATCCTCGCCGGTGACCTTGGCTGTGGCTGGGGGAACGGCTGCGGTGACGCCGATGCCTCTCTCGATCTCGGGACTTGGAGCGGGACTTCCGCTTCTCGCGAGAAGCAGAGCGCGAGTGCCTTCGCCTCCGCTCTCGAGATCGGGACCTGAAATGCATGGGAACAAACTCGAGTCAAGCCCAGTGACATTGGAACAAGCAGAGTTGATCTCTCAATGGCAAGGAAACGGCACTCGGCCTTTTCCGTTAGATTTACAGACCACCTTTCTTCTAAGAAGCTAAAATAATATACCTGCTGCTTCTACTTTGCAACAGTGGACAGTAAGACAGTGGGACCGATTGCATTGGGAGGTGGAGAGTGCTCCAACACTGGAAGCACCCAAAAGAGGATTGGAAAGCAATCCTGTCAGAACTGCTTTGATTCAGATTCCTGTAACCAAGGGCTCTAACCATCTGAGTTATACAAGTTCTTCCTTACTTCCAGTAAGTTGGAAAAGATTACCAAAAGGCTCATGTTCTGTGCAAAAGGGCCATTCCTTTAATAAGGAATGTTATAGATTAAGATTTTACAGTACTTGTTTAATATTATGTGACTGTCTCTCTCTTTCTCACACATACACACATCCTTGAAAAAACCTACCTTCTGCGGTCTCTGTTTCTTGAGGCAGACCTACAAAGAAGGAGAAAGCTTCATGTCATAATTGTTGGACCAATTACTGACCACGATTATAGCAATGTGTCCAATTAAATAGTACTGTCTGCACTGACGGAATTCTATTCATGCCAGAAATAAGAATCATTATCCCAGAAACCATAAGGAAGATCATGGATGACAGCAATGAAGGATGGATAGAGAACGGAGTAGGCGAAAGGCTGTCGGATAGCGGTCTTCTGAAGATTAAACGTTGTGGGAAAATAATGCATGTTTTAGAGCAGGGGTTTCCAATCATTTCAAGCCACGGTTCAGGTCACGCTCTCTCAGTCAGCTTCGAGGGCTGGATGGCCACTTTGCCCTGCCTGCACGATGGGGGTGGCCATTTTGTCCCAACAGCTTCAAAGGGGGTAGCTATTTTGTTTCTCAAATGCCCTTGGGAGGGGTGGGGTGTTACATGAAATGGCTCCATGGGCTGGATCCGGCCCACAGGCTTTAGGTTGGGAACCCCTGTTTTAGAGGCATGTAATTAGCAAGCCACTGGATTGGGGAATCTGTCTGCTGTGCTCCTTCACGATCATCTACATATCTTAATTTCTCCTCTCTAGAAGGGACTATAGTTCAGTGGCAAAGCCCTCAGTATTGGTGCAGTTAAATTCCAGGTCCAATCTCCAACATCTTGAGTGACAGCTAGGAAAGGAACTTTTCCTAAAATTCAGCACCACCGCTGCCAGTCATGGACAGATGGGCTACTATTCTGTTAACTTAGGTTTCTTCAATAAATGCCCTATGCAGTAGTGCTCTGTTGACATGTGAAAGCAACTGCAGCCATCGAAGCCTAACATGGACTGTTGACTAGCCTCTGGTTCTGCAGCCATGATGGGGAAATGTGTACTTTTAGTAGGGTATGTAGTCTTGGGGATTTAGGGGTGGGGATGAAAGGTTGCAGAAATACAGTGGTACCTCATTTTACAAAGGCTTCATTTAATGTAATTTTTGCTTAACAAGTGAAAATCCACAGAAAATGCCTCATAATACGAATACAAAGCAAGTTCCCCTATAAATTACAGTATACAATGGCCTCTAGTGGCCACTTCTGGTAAGAAACCTTGTTCTGTATTGTGTTTCTATTTACGAATTTGTCGCAACACGAACCGTCCCGGGAAACGCAATAAATTCATAATACGATGTACCACTGTACAGTCAAACCTCGCATAAAGAGCGCCTCGCTTAAAGAACAGAATTTTCTCTGAATGTTCGCTTCACTTAACAAATAAAACCAACCAAAAACTTGCTTAACAAATAAATTGGGGTTCACAATCCCCCCCCCCCAACTGGTCACTTACAATGATCTGATCCCCAGTTCCCTTTCCGAGGAAGCAGGTGGGTGGGTCGTTTTGAGTTGGGAAGGACCGGGGGGAACCCAGTGCCAGCCAGGGCAGCTTCTAGGCACTCTCCCTGACCCTTCCCAAGTCAAAGCAGCCAGCAGAGAGCAAGCCCACAGCGGCCACTTTGATTTCGAGGGCAGGATGTGTGTGCCTAGAAGCTGCCCTGGCTGATGCTGGGTCCCCCCCCCCAGCCCTTCCCAACTCAAAGCTGCCACCATGGGCTTTGGTTTCACATTGTGCGATAAATGTATCATACAACGTTACAAACCGCATAATGTTAAAGCTTGTGGAACCAAGCTTTAACGTTATCCAGGGTATTACTGTACCAGTGTTTCCCAAACTTTGGTTTTTGGACTTCAATTCCCAGAAGCCTAAGTCAAATCCCCAAAGCACTAATCAGCCAATGGACTGACAGCCTTCTGGGAATTGAAGTCTCCCTGTGGGGCATGGACCTCACACTGGGAACCAATGATCTATACCTGTGGTGGCAAACCTTGATACTCCAGGTATTCTTGGACTTCAATTACCAGAAGCCAAAATTAGCACTCCTGCTGATCAGGGATTCTGGGAATTGAAGTTCAAGAACAGCTGGAGTGCCAAAGTTTGCCATCACTGGTCTATTAAAAATACAGAGGAATTACTGGCTCAAATCCTGTGGGTGTTACTTCCATGGTGTAAGCCTGATGATGTCATGAGCTGAGGCAATTCTGGGGGGAAATTAAAAATATCTTCCTACCATCTCTAAGCCCCCGCATTTTTATTGCCAGGAATTCTTAGGGATCATGGGATGGGAGGTGGATCTCTTTGAATTAACATTCCCTTCCATCCCATGGCCTCCACCGTCTTCCAATTCTGTGGGCCGTCTTGCAAATAATTCCTCATGTAACATGCTTCCTAGCATTCTGAGTGAAAAAAAATCTTCTATAGATCATTTCACAAGAAAAATTATTTTGATGGGTTTTTTTAATATCCCAAATTTTCACTAAAAAAACACAAAAGTGTACTCTGGAGGGGGGGGTTACAGATGGAATTTTCCTATAATGTTTCCAGTTTTGTTTTAAGCCAGCCCTTCAAATCCTTAGGCAGCAAGAATCCTCGTAAACCAGGGGTGCCCAAACTACAACCCATAGGCCAGATCCGGCCGCCAACACCAATTCATCCAGCCCTCATCACTCCTGGAAGCGGAAGTAAAATGAGCACATTTTACTTTCACTTCCAGGAGCGATGAGGGCGTCAGGGGCCAGATCTGGCCCACAGGCCAGTTTGGGCACTTTTTACTTCTGCTTCTGGGAATGATGAGGGTGGCGCAGGCTGGATGAACTGGCGTCAGGGGCCAGATCCAGCCCGCAGGTCGTAGTTTGGGAGACCCTGGTTTAAGCAGGGAAAATGGCAGCTTTAAATCTGTCTCATCTTGTTGCAAAACAGATTGTGAGGCGCATTTTACTTCCGCTACCGGTGGGAGGAACCACATGACTGCCCACGGCCTGAAATATTTGGGCACCCCTGTCTTAAACTATCCCACTATTAATTCAGTCACCTCTTCGGCAACACTTGTTCACATACACTCACCTTTGCCCCATACGTTCTTCTCGTTCCCTTTCTTCTCTCCGTCTTAATCGGTCCTGATTTCTCTTCTCCTGTTTTTCTGCCACAGTTTTCTAGCATTAGACACGAAATCTTGTTAAAAGTGACATATATAACAGTATCTCCTTCCCCCATAAAGATATGACCTTAGAATCTAAATCTCACTATTCGTGTCTGAATGCAGGGCAGAAATTAAAAGGTAAAAATATGTGGAAGGCAGCCAAATTCTTCAGCCATTTAAAATAATAGCAGATATCCTTATAATTTGGGCTGTTTGGTCAGGTTATCCTGCTATGGTAATAGAGCAGACCATAATGCCAGAGACTCAATGGTGAGTGTCAGGCAACAGTTAACTAACCTGACAGCCCTGAAGACTAGTGGCCTTGGGTGTCGAAGCGCACAGGGAAGGGCGATGGTCCCCAAGTGGATTAAATCCCACTTGAATCCATTTTGATGGAGGGCAGCCGGTTCATTCATCATGGCCTGAGGCTGATGAGGACTTTGTGTGTCAAAAGGGCTCAGGACCAGAAAGTGACTCGCAGAACTGGATCAGTGGTATGGGTGTCATGCTGCGATGCAGAAGGCAGATGAATGACCACTGCATTATATTCTCAAGACAGTCTTCATGGCTGATCGCCATGAGTCACCAATATTTGGATTTGGATACGGCAGAAGAAGAATCCTCAATTTGCCCTGATAATTAGGATGAGCAACAATGAAGACCAAATATATTCTTCAAAAACAGAGCATCAGCGTTCATCCCAGTCACAGTTGACAACTGAAAGGTTTGCCAGACAATTTACTACAAAACAGGAGCTATACAGAAAAATATGAGCCATCCAAAATGTATGTGTGCAGACTAAAGATAACTACTGATGAAATAGTGAAAGGAAATAATCAAGAACCATGAAAGCACACAGAATATGGCAGCATCAGACACAGCTCCTCAAATGTTTCACAAAAGCAAAATCCTCCCAACGTTAATTTTTCCACCCCAGGAAAAAAACAGTTTCTCATTACACATTCCAACACAGAGTTTTAGATGTTAAAATCCTATGGGATGGATCGGATAATGTTAAAGCTCCATAGAGACACATTGTAACCGCACAGGCTTTAGCGGTTGTTATCCGATCCATCCCATAGGACCTTAACGTTATTCGATCCAATTCTCCTCCCCAGATTACTTAACGTTATGCGATTTTAGTGTTATTCAATCCAATCGTTATCCGGTGTTTTACTGTATAGCACAATTGCAATTTACTGTGACTTGACATATTTTAACTGCTAGGATGAAAACCGCTAATTGTCGTGCATAACTATGTTGGTCTTGGTCTGGCCACATGTCTCTGCCAAGCTACGTAACTGCATATGGACTGTCCACTGTGTGCCCCATCTTCCCCAGTTTTATGTCTGGAAAATGGGAATAGGTATTCTGCCTTTTGGCAAAGGGCAGATCATGTGCTCAAAGGCTCCACGGCACTTCTTGTACATTCATAGATTTCCTTAAGGGATTCAGAGACTAAAGGCTGGGGCAAAGCTTTCATGAAAAACTATATCCATGCATCTGTTGGATGTATAAAACTAAGTTCAATGTTCGCTTTGCCCTCTACAGTCAGATAACACATAATAAAGTCTTTGTTGCTGGCATCAGGAAAGGCTGCACAATACCATTCCATTGGATCTGCCAAACTATGACTTGTTAGATAATCCCTTCTGTAAACTTACAAACCATCCACAGTAAATATCATCCTCTCTATACAAATAACAGAGAGGAATATGAACTGCAACAAAGTTCTGTGCATAAATCTTTTGATACAGCTTAATCCAAGAAGTAATCTAAAATGTCTTCTATGGATTGAATTTTTACTCTGTCTATTGTACATTTTAGTATAAGAGTTACCTGAAGTCATGCTATGCATCAAACAAGCATTAAGGTTATATCAGAGGTTCTCAACCTAGGGCCCATGGCACCATTTCATGTCTCTCCCCCCCCCCCGCCTCCACTACATCCGGAATTGCCATGTGGAGGAAGGGCAAAATGGCCATCCGGCTCCCGAAGATGTCCGAGAGAGCATGGCCGGGTCTGCGGCTTAAAAGGGTTGAGAACTCCTGGGCTATATTATAATCAATATAGCAACAACAGCTTCGCACAGCTTATAGGACTATAATAATAATTTCATGTCAGAAATTATTCTGGGTTGAGAGGTTTTTTGGTGGAGAAGCTTCATTAAGGGGACGCCTGAATGAGGCTCCTTTCATCTCCCCAAAATCTTTTCCCACCAAAGTAGACCCCTATTTATCTACTTGTAATTTCTTGCTTTTGACATGCTAGTTTGGCAGGAGCTGGGACAGAGATGGGTGCTCAATCCGTCATGCAGTACCTGGGTCTCAAACTGCCAACTTGCCAGCCTTCCAGCTAACAAGGCGAGCTTCTTAACCACTGAGCCACCTGACTTAAGCAGTGAGAGTAGCATGCAACTATGAACACAGCAAGCTAACTGCTTTATACCAGTTCATGCTATCTGTTCTTCTATCACCTTTCTGGACTTCTGGATCTATTCTCTGAGCTTTTTAATTAACTGGCATTATCGGGGACAACATTTTGAACCTTCTGCATGGAAAGGCAATGCTCTATCATTCACCCCCAGCACTTACCTGCAACTGTTCCAGCTTCTCACGGATCTGAATGAAGCCCAAATGCAATTTGCCTCCAAAGTGATCGGCAAGACGACGATCATTGTCGTGGAGTCCAAGGTAGGCAGAGCAGACTTCACAGACACGCAGCTTCTGTTGCTGGAAACTGGAGGCAGGCATAGAATTGCGATATTCTTCCTGCAAAGTGATCAGGGAAAACTGAGTATCCAGCCTTCCAAAGTGTGCTCCTCTTACACTTCCTTGTATATACTGAATTTCTCAAATTAGCTGTATATTTATCCCAGAGTCATAAGATAACAAATGGTCTTTTAAAATGGTTTGTCAATCCTTGGCCACCAAGGTTTAATTTTATTTATTTATTGGATTTATTTATTTGTTGGGTTTATATAACCACCCTAAATAAGCCATCAGGGCTGGGTTGTGGCACCAGTTGTACCCCACACCTGCTGGCATAGCCACGTTTTTAAGGCCTTCCTGAAGGGAAGCGACTCTGCTTAGAGGCGCAATTCAAGTGGCAGGAGGTTCCATAGGGCCGGAGCAGATACCGAGAAGGCTTCTCTCCTGGTCCCAGTGAAATGTGCCTCCCTGGCTGATGGGACCATTAGGGAGCCCCTACGGTCTGCTCTTGTAGGACAGGTCAAAAACATTGGGGTGATGCAGTCTCTTGGACTTCAATTACCAGAAGCCCAAGTCAGCATGTCCGCTGATCAGGACTTCTGGGAACTGAAGTCCAAGAATGTCTTGGGGGTCCAAGATGGAAAAACCATCATGAGTAACCAACTCCAATAATTATATAAAATTCTGGTTGCTACGTTACTAAAACATTTATCATCATTTAATGTAACAGTATCTCAATATCTTATCAGCCATCAATGTCACACAGGCAAGGCCACAGAATTAATCCGTTGTCAGTGATCAGATACATTGGGTAACGAGTATCTCTTCACTAATATAGCTTTCCAACTGAATAAACAGAAAACCAAACTTCCATACAGAACTCTGAAAGAAAATAAAAGTACAACCAACCTCTGCTTCTTTCTTTTTGGCTCGAACTTTCTCAACCTCCATCAGTGTCTTCTGGGATTCGTCCACATTTCCTTCTGCTCCGAGCTGCTCGGCTTTAGCCAGAAGTTTGCCAATGTCTTCATTTAGTTCATGAACCTTTTCTGCCTGAGAGGAAGATAAGTTTTTAAGATGTAAGCAGGCTCCATCTTTTAACACTGAGTCTTTCATCTGAATAAACTCCTGGGCCATAGTTTGGGAACCCATGGAATAAACAATGGAATACAGGTTTTCAATATTCTTGTAAGAATGCTTAGATGAAAGTGTTATTCTTTTCTTTATAGATGATATCGAATTTTGTTTCCTGTGACTTTGTAAGCACCGGTGGAAAACCATAAATTAAACAAAAATTCTCCAACTCTCTACAAAAATGTCATTCTTCAGCTAACCATAGCAACAACCATTACACTTATATACCTCACCATAGCCTTAAACTTACACCAGTCGAGAAGATGTACCCCCTTGTTGGTATTGCTCCACCTAAGATCAGGAGAGAAGTAGCAGCAGATGCTGAGAGAACTAAGTAAGAGAATGACCCTCAACACCCTCTGAACAGATATGAGCCTCAAGTCTGCCGGCTCAGATTCAGGAGGAGCTTTGAGGCAAGAACAAACATTCTTGAGGACACACAAGAGCAAAATCAAATTAGAAAGTGTAGAAAGTAACTCGCTGGAAAAGGAGCATCATTAGGAAAGCTGAGCGCAGAAGAATAGATGCCTTTGAAATGTGGTGTTGGAGGAGAGTTTTGAGAGTACCCTGGACAGTGAGGAGAACAAATAAGTTGATCCTAAAATAAATCAACCCTGACTGCTCCTTAGAAGGTCAAATGGTAAAGATGAAGCTAAAGTACTTTGGACACCAAATGAGAAGAGAGGATTCACTTGAGAAAGCCTTGATGCTGGGAAAGGTGGTGGGGAAAAAGAAGAAGGGGGTGGCCAAAAATGAGACGGCTAGATGGTATTGTAGACGCAACGGACACAGAGCTGGGCAGGCTGAGGAAGATGGTGGAGAACAGAGGTGCTTGGCAGGCAATGGTCCATAGGGTCGGAATCGACTGTGTGGCTGAACTACAACAAAATAGCTGAAAATCTCAATCTCCCCTACTTCACCTGGAGGGCCCTGAACAGGCTGAGGGTTGGAGTCCCTAAATGCAAGAACAACACACTCAAGTGGGGATGATGGTGGACAACAACACAAGGTGTGAATGTGGAGAGACACAGAGTCTGGCCCACTTGCTGGTCAGCCGATTGCTGCCAAAGACATGAAACAATGAGGACTTGCGTTTGGGCGAAGAAAGTGCCTTCATTTTGGCCGTCCAGGGTTTGATCAGGACACGAAAGATAGAGAGAACTACTGAAAGAATTCTGCTAGCCCAGAAAGCCCTTCTTTTACAATTAAATACAGTTAAATACCTTTGCTGCCACTTCTGCACTGATTTCTTCCTGTGTTTCTGCCAGTCGTTTCTTAGCCAGTTCAGTCCTTCTGTCACACTCGGCAATGAAGGCTTCCAAGTGGTTCATCGCCTGTGAACATGCAAAGAGACAAAACTGATGTTTGTATACTTTCCTATATACTGCACATTTTATTCATACCCCCCCCCCCCCAAAAAAAAAAAAACAGCCTTGGGGAAATAGCAGTAAAAAGTCCTAACATAAGAGTTTTTACTATCTGATCATAGGCAACTGCAAGCTAATGATAACTTTGTGTCAAAAATTATTCTGGGTTGAAAGGATTTTTTTTGCGGAAGAAACTCCGCTCAGGGGACACCCGAATGAGGCTCCTTTCATGTCCCCAAGAACTGGGACAGAGATGGGCACTCAATCTGTCCTGCAGTACCCGGGTCTCGAACTGCCGACTTGCTGACCTTCCAACTAACAAGGCAAGCTTCTTAAACACTGAGCCCCCGCAGTGGTTAAGACAATACTAGAGTAATACAATATAAAACAACATGAGAGTAAAACAATACAGAAACACAGGACATTTCTGTCATGTAAAATTGTAAACTTTTAAAATAAATACAATTTTATAAGACAAAATTGTTGTTACATGCCATGGTGGCCTTATGAGTGAGAGATCTTCAAAATGCCCTCAACACCCCTCTTGGGGTCTCATAATTCCAAGTATATGGTTAGGGAGTCAATCCATCTCATGTTTGGTCTTGCTCTTTCCCTGCTGCCTTCAACAGATTGTTGGTTTTTGCAGAACTCTGAGAATCATTCTCCTGCCTCATTTGTCCCCAGGCCAAATTTTCCAACATTTGATTCTACTTTGCCCCCTACGTTTGTGTTGTCTTGTCTTGTCATCAATTTCTTCCTAAATGCTTGCAGGAAAACTTTCAATTCCATCTCCTCTAACATCAGCAGCTGTAGCATAGATGTGAATAATTATGTTGATAGGTTTTCCCCAGTCTGATATTATTCAGTACAATCTTCATTATAGCTTCTAACTGCATGTGCTACATCTTTTTTTCAGTATAGGTACCATTTCTTCTGAGTCTGGTAATTTTCAGAGCAGTATTTATATATGGCTGATTAAAAACATTCCAGTCCACTTTACTTCATTGATATCAAACGATGTTCCATTTCTTGCTTTAAGGTTTTCAGTTTGATTCATGTTCACCTTCTCACATTTCATGTTCCAACCATATGTGTTGTGCACCACCAAACTTTCCTTTCACTTCTATGCACATCAGCTACTACATGTCCTTTCAGCTTCAATCAAAATGTCACGTAAAGCTACTGCTGCCTAACAGCTATCACTACCATTATCATCGGAACTATCCAATCACTTCTGATGGGGCGACCATTCTTTTGGTTTCCTCTTCCTTGTACCAAAAAAGGTTACATAAGGAAACAATAATAAATCGAGCAAGAACATCAGACTTACTGTTACTGATGTCATTACAAGAAATATAAACCACTCACATCCAGCTCAAAGAAGAGGTCTCTTTCTTTACTGGCAATCTCATAATCCGCCCTTAGCGCCAAATCATGGATTTTTGTACATTCTCCCAGATCCATGCGCTATGGAGATCATGGCAGGGAGGAAGGGAGGGGGGAGAAAGAGAGAAACAAGACAAGTTCAGTTTAAATTATAACTATTAGATCTTTAAAAACACCACAAGGACTGGAAGATAATCAATGTAACGGTTTTCTTTGGTATAAGTAACAGCTTATACAGCCTGTTTCTGCAAAGATGGAGTCCCCAAAGTTTCCAAGTCTAAACAATGATATGGGCTATACCGATGATGGCAAACTTTGGCACTCCAGGTGTTCTTGGACTTCCAAATCCCAGAAGCCCAAGTCTCTGTGAATCCACACGAATTGGTTTACTGCACTACTGCCCTAGATAGTATTTGAATGGAATGCCACCAGGAAATAATAGGTGAAGTATTTGGGAGGGAGACATTAGAAATGCTCAGGTATTTCAATAAAAAGGTCCACTTTCTCATGAAAACATGATCTCTGTATTAGAAAACAGGAGGCCTGCCCATATGTCATCACTGGGTTGAGCAGTTCACACCCAGTTTTGCAGGAGGGTTCCGGCACATTTGAGCTGCCGAACCACCGACTGAACAGATCCATATGGCACTTGGGTATCTTAAGAAATCGTACTTACCGTTCCTGCAAGAATGTCATGAGGGCAACAGTCTAAAAGATGGCTCTTGCAGACACGGTCATCAGCAAACTTCACCCTTTGCCTGGTTTCATCGCCTGAAATTCATGTTTGGTTACAAATACAAAAAGAAAACACACATTAGAAATGATGATCATGCAAAGCAAGTTGTGGTGTGTTTCA
This sequence comes from Furcifer pardalis, assembly GCA_030440675.1. Lineage (NCBI taxonomy): Eukaryota > Metazoa > Chordata > Lepidosauria > Squamata > Chamaeleonidae > Furcifer > Furcifer pardalis. The sequence goes on along the minus strand of CP126900.1, from coordinate 4,952,666 downwards.
TTCTGCCTCATTATGCAGATAAAAATACCTCACGAACCCCAGAAGGGCTGGGGAAACTACAAAAACATCAGTCACTGAATATATATTTACTTTTATTTCACAGCTGAGAATGGAATTAAGCACAGTGTTTAAAATCACATGTACCACTTGCTAACTATGGTGCTAACCATAATTATATTCACTGCCAACATCTATGTAAAAGAACAGCAGTCAGAAACATGTAATCTGGATTCAGAAGGGTGTTTTTCTACACAGAGAACAAAGATCCACCCCAAAAAAAATCAAAACCCAGGCTATCCAAAGGCCGTGAATCACAAGACAGACCCACAAATAATTTTTTAAGAAGTAGCCACATATGAATCCAGTATCTTTTCAGTTAGGTATCGCTGGTTCATATTTATTAAGGGACAATGGCTTTCTAAAGGTCACCAGAATATTTGATGTTGGTCTCAGAAGTGGGATCTGTCTTTTTCTTCCCTTTTCCCACCCGCAGAAAACATTTTACATTTGGGAGCCACTTAAAACAAGCAAAACTAAAAGAAGAGTTAGTTAATACACACTGCGAGGTCCAACACATACTATACCCATCTGCCTTCTTCAAGACCTCAGCTGCAGAATTTTATGCCCGCTGTAGAAAAGTTTTAAAGGAAAAGTTTTCTTGCCCAAACCTGCAGTAAGGAAGTCAGGGAATGATACATAAAAAGTAAAGGCAAAGTGGTAATGGTATGTTGACATTTTTTTAAAATAAAACTAATCTGTGTAGGACTATAGATCAGGACTCACAAGCATCCAGGACTAATGTTGTGTCTACCGAATAGGTTCTTTTTATGCTTTTTCTCCTTTTCTAAGCTACACTTTTAAAGTTACTTGTGAAAAAAAAGCAGCAAACACTTTTTTCGTTGTTATAACAGCTTTAAAAATTGGTTGTGACTCACGGCTCGATGAACATGAGGCTTTTCTGCAACTCCCTTGCAGATTGATGTAGGCAGGCAAAGATACACTGAACCTTTATAAATAAAATAGAGGGGCCACAATTGTTCAGTTTGTATGAAATAAAAATATGGGAAGAAATTCAAATACAACTCAAATACACAAAGAAAGAACAAGCACTTATTCACTTATGAAGCCAAGTGCAAAATGTCACCTGCAGAGTTCTGCGAATGTGCCAGGCTTTAAGTTTGCCTACCCAGGGAAGGGCACACCTTTTCAGAGGAAAATGTTTTTTTCCTGGGGCAGACACTATAGTTCCCATTGCTACGCAGAACAAGCCTACCTTCGTGCTTTTATACACGAAAGAATACTTCTACAGGTGAGTCTACGAAAGAAAAGCCTCACCAGGTAAGATGAGCGAAGCCAGGATTTTTAAAAACTCATTACACAGTTATAACTGACAAACCTGGCATTTGAAGCCTCACGTTTCAGCTGTAAACAAGTTACAGAAATCAAGGTACTACAATATGTATCTCTCATTGATAAGTTCCACAGAGCCATAACAAACATACTGAATATGTTACTATTTCATGCTCAAGGCCTGATGATTCCCACCATCTGTACCAATGTTTTATACTGCTGAGCAGATGTTTCTGGAGAGTAGATGTTACGTCAGGCACTAAACCACCTGCTTTGGCAGGCATTATGGGCTGGTACAGCTAGGTGTGATGACGCAGCTGCCGAGGACCTGGACACCTTCTTTATAGACACCTGCTACATGAATGTAGAGATCATCGCCACCTCCACACTACCAACAGCTTCCCTGACCAATGTGCCACACAAGCAAGATTCAAACTGGTCAGACTGGTTTGAGCTTGTTTTTGCTATACTTCAGCGCCTAGCCTTCTTCTGCTAACCCCCACCCCCAATATGCTGAGCAAAAGCTGACATTTGGGTGAAAAAATTCCACGTAGCCTACCCAAACTACACAGTCTCTGAGGAAGCCCAAAGACCATACCTGATGCTTTGTGTTCATAGATATACTGCCTCTTGATTTGGAAGCTCTGCTGACCTACCATGACTAATAAAAAGGTTTCCCTTGCTCAAGATACAGTCATGCCGATCTCTAGGGGCTGGTGCTCATCTCTGTTTACAGCCAACGAACCGGCGCTGCAGACATTTCCATGGTCATGTGGCAGGCATGACTAGACACCAGAGTGCTGGTAACACTCTGTTACTTTTCCCGCCAAAGTGGTACCTATTTATCTACTTGCAATTTCTTGCTTTCGAACTGCTAGGTTGGCAGGATACCACGGCTAATGCCTTCTAATAAAAGCAAACTGATCCTTCCCCCTATTTTAAAGTTACATTATGGACCCCACAAAAAATATGAATCTCCGTTAGGCTAGTCCAGATTTTTGAAATTGTAGCCATGTTAGTCTGTGTTTCAAGCATATCAGAGAGGAAACAAAACAAAACAACAAAAAGAAGTTGAGGCACCTTAAAGACTCACTGCTGTATTTTAATGTCAGCTTTTGTGGATCAAGTCCACTTCATTAGACATAAGACATTATGTCCAGATGTTTCACTCTGGCAGGGGGGAGACGAAAAGCCTGTGTCAAGGACCTGTGGAGCCCTTCTAGAGGAGAATGTCCTGAGGGTTTATCCTCCCCAAGCTAAAATTTCCCCTCACCTCAATTAGAAAGCTAAACGAAAGGAAAGCAATCACACTTATATACCACCAAATAGTGCTTAGTGCACTCTCTGGGAGGCTCACAAGTTAATTAGCATCTTGCCCCCAACACATTTGATCCTCAAGCTGTTACTAGACAGTATGGGTGGCTGAGTCAACCTTGGTTCCTGGCCAGGATTGAACTCAAAACCTTTTAGTTGCAGTACAGCAGTTTAATCTTTGCACCACCAGGCTTTATAAGGACAGGTTGCTTACCTGTAACTGTTCTTCTTCGTGGTCACCTGTGAATACACACATATGAGTTTACTGCACAGTAAACCCATTTGTGTGGATCCACAGAGACCACGAAGAACTTGATAGAGCGTAGGGGCAGAAATAGACATCATAGATGAGTCATAATGAGAACATTGTTACATATAACAAGGATTGTTCTATTTAACAAAGATATAGCAATAACAATCACCCTTCTATACCGCCCCATAGCGCTTAGAGCATTCTCTGGGTGGTCTACAAATAAATTAGCTTTTTTGCCCCCAACATGGTGGGTCCTCATTTTAACACCTTCAGAACCATGGGAAGCTGAATCAACCAGGGGCCTGTCAGGATCGAACCCTCAACTTTTGAGTTGCAGTGGAGCAGTTTAACCCCTGCACCACATGACTCTCAGTGATCAGGACTTCTAGGAATTGAAAACACCTGGAGTGCCAAGGTTTGAGGTAGCAAAGGTAAAAGCTGCCCTTGCTCGACAAAGACAGGTCTGTTAGGCATGGACATAATCCAGTGATGGCTAACCTTGGCACTTGAGGTGTTCTTGGACTCAACTCCCAGAAGCCCAAGTCTCTATGAATCCACATGAATGGGTTTGCCGTGGATACAGTAAACCCACTTGGGCTCCTGGGAACTGAAGTCCAAGAACACCTGGAGTGCCAGTAAACCCATTCATGTGGATTCATAGAGACTTGGGCTTCTGGGAATTGGAAGTCCAGGAACACCTGGAGTGCCAGTAAACCCATTCATGTGGATTCATAGAGACTTGGGCTTCTGGGAATTGGAAGTCCAGGAACACCTGGAGTGCCAGTAAACCCATTCATGTGGATTCATAGAGACTTGGGCTTCTGGGAATTGGAAGTCCAGGAACACCTAGAGTGCCAGTAAACCCATTCATGTGGTTTCATAGATACTTGGGCTTCTGGGAATTGGAAGTCCAGGAACACCTGGAGTGCCAGTAAACCCATTCATGTGGATTCATAGAGACTTGGGCTTCTGGAAATTGGAAGTGCAAGAACACCTGCAGTGCCAGTAAACCCATTCATGTGGATTCATAGAGACTTGGGCTTCTGGGAATTGAAGTCCAAGAACAGCTGGAGTGCCAAGGTTGGCCACCACTGGGTTACCTCCGTGCCTAACAGACCCGTCTTTCGAGCAAAGGCGGCCTTTACCTTTGACCACCCCAAACCTTGGCACTCCAGTTGTTCTTGGGACTCTAATTCCCAGCATTCCCGGTCCCCAGGAGTGCCGACTTGGGCTTCTGGGAACTGAAGTTCCAGAACAGCTGGCGTGTCAAGGTTCGCCCCCGGGGCCTGAGAGGGACACTAAGCCGTCCCCCACTCCTTCCAAAGGGCGGAGGGACCGCAAAGGCCTCGACCCGCCCTGCCTGCTGAAACGAGAGGAGAGAGAGGCGGAGAGGGCCAGGCCGAGGCCTACTAGGCCCCAAAAGCGGCGGTGGCGGTAATGGCGGCAACGGCGGCTCTTTCCTTCCTTCCGGCCCCGGCCTTGCCCGCCCCCCAACTCACCGTCCCGGGCTGTGCCCATGAGCTGGTCGAGCAGCGCCCGCATCTGGGCCTGGGCCGACATGGCGGCGGCGAGGAGAAGAAGGCCTTTCGCGTTGCCTAGGAAACCAACCAGGAACGAAGGCCGCAACCGACTGCCTTCCGCGCTCGCTCGCTCGCCCTCAGCCGCCCGCGGGGCACGACGGGAAAAAAAAGGAACCGATTGGACGTCGGCGAGTGACGTCACCACGCCTTACTTCCCTCAGCGCCCCGCCTGGAACGCAACGCCTTCTGGGAGTTGCAGTCCTGGTGTGCCCTGCCCGTGTTTCGCGTTGCATCTTGGGTATCGTAGTTCGAGGCGAAGTGATAGGCTACGGGTGGGGAGAATAATAAGTCCAGATCTTGGGGTGTTAGAGCAGGAGTGGTCAACCTTTTAAAGCCAGGGGCCGAGTCACACTCCCTCAGACAGATTATTATTATTAATTATTATTAAATTAGATTTATATGCCGCTCTACTCACCTCGCTGAGGCGATTCAGAGCGGCTCACATAACATAAGCAACATATACAGTATCACAATATCAGCCATTTTGCCCTTCCTCCACCACATGGCACTTCTGGGTGTGGTGGGCCATATGAAAAGGCATTGTGGGCCGCATCCCGCCCTGTGGGCCACAGGTTGAGAATCCCGACAGAGGGGAAAATGTGCAATCTGTTTTGCAACAGCATGAGATAGATTTTAGGCAGGCTGCTGTTTTCTCTGCTTAAACCAGGAGTGCCTAAACTGTGGCCCGCGGGCCGGATCCAGCCCCCGATGCCAATTCATCCAGCCCACATGGCCCAGGATGGAGGGCCCTGTCTTTGCAGATAATGTTCTCAAGTAAAGTAGATTAGAACCTAAACCGTACCTGCTGAAGTCCACAGGGAAGGGCGATGGTCCCCAAGTGGATTAAATCCAGTGGTGGGATGTCAAAAATTTTACTACCCCACCGTGATGTCATTACAGTGTGGGCGGAGCTAACATCATGATGTCATGACTTCATGGGCGGGGCCAAAGAAAAAAAATACAAAATAATAAAAATAGGGAGCTTCAGGCTAGCAGCTTCTCTTCCTCCTCCCCGTTTGGGAGGACAGCGAGGAGGCCGTGCATATGTGCCAAGCACTAGGCGTGCATGCACACCAAGTGCTTGGCATGCATGCACAGTGGGGGAACCAGTGAAAAGGTAAGCCCCGAAGGTGGTTCCCTCCAAAAGCTGCTACTGGTTCTCTTGGACACTGGGAAAAGTTACTACCGGTTCTGGAGAACTGGTGAGAACCTGCTACATCCCATCACTGATTAAATCCCACTTGAATCCATCTTGATGGAGGGCAGCAGCTTCATCAAACACTGGCTGAGGAAGGCTTTGTGTGCCAAAAGGGCTCAGGACCAGAAAGTAACACGCAGGACTGCATCAATGGCACTATATGGGGATCATGCTGCGATGCAGAAGGCAGATGAAAGGCCACTGCATTATATTGTTCCCAGGACAATCTTCACGGCTGATCGCCATGATGATTGCCTATATTCGAATTTGGATACAGCAGAAGGCGACCATGAAAACCCTATTAGGGTTGCTATAAATCACCTTTGACTTGACAGCTCACAACAGCAATATAAGAGAACTGCATTTTTAATTAATTTAACAAGTGGGAATATTGTTACTTCACAGGTATGGAGAATAACATTTTCTAATTATTTAAAGTGACTTTCAAAAGGCATTGGAAGCTTTAAACATGCATTTTCACTAGAAATTTTCAAGCAACCGTCTCTGGATTTAAAATTCTGCTTTTTGGAAAAGAAAATGGCTGCCAGCCAAAATATATACCTGCAATTAACTGGAAGGGGGGGAGCAGGACTATCCAGGAAAGTAAACTAATGAAGAACTGTTTGTAAACCATTGAAGAGTGGTGGAATTTCAGGCTCCAATTTTAGTCTTGAAAAGTGCAGCTCTACTTCTAATCAGCAGAGGGCATAGAAATATATATTTCTTTCTCGACCCGCTGGTCTCTTTCAGTAGAACAGTAGAAGTCTCATAGAAGCTAAAAGGCTTGGAAGATTTATTCTGATACAAACTCCAGGAAATTGAGCTATGGACCTAAATGTCAAAGCAGTAGCCCCAGTACAGTAGGTGGAGGGTTGAGCAACAGTGCCTGTCACTGTTTTGGGCCCATTGTCCTCATCACCAAGATTGGCAAAGATTATCTCAATAAGAAGACAAGTCTTCTTGAGGACAACCTACACTATGGAACATTTTATCTGTGGAGCTATGACGCTCAACATCCTCTGGATGGATATGAGCCTCAAGTCATTCTTGAGGGGACACAAGAGCAAAGCCAAATTAGAAGTTGGAGGAAGGAAGGAAGGAACTCGAGGAAAAACATTGACGGAGGCTATGGCAGAGGAACTCAATCTCTCCGTCAGTTAGAGCAGGGTTTCCCAATCTTTGGATTTTGGACTTCAATTCCCAGAAGCCTAAGTCAGTACATTGGCTGAGCAGTCCTTTAGGGCATTGATCGAGGCTTCTGGGAATTGAAGTCCCAAAAACCAAAGGTTGGTGAACACTTGACTTAGAGGACCCTGAATAGGCTGAGGGTTGGAGTGCCTAAATGAGGGCTTCTCAACCTTGGGCCTCCAGACCAGGTGTTCTTGGACTTCAATTCCCAGATGCCCAAGTCAGTACACCTGCTGACCAGGGCTTCTAGGAACTGAAGTCCAAGAACATCTGGGGACCAAGGTTGAGAACCCCTGGCCTAAACGTAAGCCCAACATGCTCAAGTGAGGGGCTGCTGGCAGACAACAACACGCTGTGTGAATGTGGAGAGACACGATTCAGAACCCGGTTCATTTGCTGGTCTACTGATTGGTACTGGAAACATGTAATGATGAGGATTTAAGTTTGACCAATGACAAAGCCAAGAAGGTGGCTTCATTTTGGAAGTTTTGACCCTGTCCCTATGTAAGAAACAACTTGAAACCACTCTTTTCAGGGAGACGTTTAAAGGGCTCCTCCCTGTAGCCATAGTTTTATTTCTAATTTTCTAGACATATTGTGGGAAGGGTAAGTGTATCATGAATTCACTTAGTACAGATTTAAGGAGTCCATGAATGGAAACTGCAAAGTTCCATTGCAACAGACCTGCAATTCAGGTGCTTCTGAAAATCTTGGCAAGAGATCAGAAGTCATGCCTATCTCTCGGTGAGGGATTTGGCGTGGTGGCACCCCAAAAATAAGATCAGCTTAGATCCTTGCACTTGCCAACAAAATCGTTGTCACAGTAGACCTGAAAAGAAGTTGACATTTCTTAAATAAACCTTATGGATGCTTTCCCAAGCCTAGGCTATTATTTTACGGGAAGAGCAGGCTGGAGGCCACAATGGCTTAGTGGTTAAAATGCTGAGCCTGATGACCAGAAGGTTAGCAGCTGAAGACCAGAGCGGTGTGTGACAGAGTGAGCTCCTGTCTTCTGCCCCAACTCCTAGCACTTCGAAAGCAAAAAAATTCAAGTAGATAAATAGGTATTGCTTTGGCGGGAATGATAACAGCATTCCATGCACTCCGGCATCTAGCCAGCACCATGGGCTGGATCTGGCCCACTGGCCATAGGTTGAGAACCCCCGCTTTAAACCTTCCAAATAACAGGATGCCTGTGTGATATCTCAGGAAGGGGCGAGAGGAGGAAAGTAATAAGCATTTTGTCCAACCAAGCGCCACCGCGACCCAAGCAGCTGATGGTCCATTACCTGGCCCAGAGACCAAAGCACCACCTCTTTGCTTTACTTTTACGATCCTGGTGAGTACAAGGACACAAACGCAGCATACAACCTGATGCGCCTTCTAATGGAAAGTGGTAATCGGAGTGCTTGCGGGGTTAATGGCTGGTGTAATGTTATTGCAGCTCATTTGAAGTGCTAACATATTGGAGCTATTGATTTTTCTTGCACGGAGACCAAGGAGAGGGGCCAGAGATCGCGCACAGGGATGGAAGCGCCAGGGCCTCACTCAGGTGCAGGACTGCTGCCTTCAACCCCATTTGATGATAAGACAGAAGTTGGCTTGGCAGAAGGACGGGCTGGTGCTTCTATTTTATGAGAAAATCGTGGCCAGCAGAAGAGGCTGTCCAACAGAAACCATATGCCTGGACATATGCTCCTTCTTCCTAGTGTGCTATCAAAACTCTATTAGTTAAGAGGGAAGGGTGGAATAAGGTTTCTTGATCAAACAGCCTGGGTTGGGAGAAGGTTGAATGGTGGTCACATCTTAGCCTTTCCACCCATTCCGTTTTGGCCTGCTTTCCTCCTCCTCCTCCTCTATGCTGTATCCAATTCCGAACGTTGGCTATCCTTATGGATATCAGCCTTCCATTTGTCTTCCCAATGCCATGTGACGCCCGTATCACGGGCCCAGTTCTGCAAGTCACTTTCTGGTCCTGAACCCATTTAGCACGCAAAGTCCTCCTCAGCCCCAAGCAAGGATGGATGAAGCTGCTGCCCTCCATCAAAATGGATCAAAGGGGGAGTATTGTGGCTCCACGCATACATCCAATACAGTCCCTTTCCCCTCCTCCATACAAGTGAATAGACCCAAACTTCCCCAGTAGATCCTGTTCCATACAAATAAATGGCACAAAGGGCAATCATTTTCCCTTGCTCTATGTGTGGGAACATAGCGGTTACAGTCCCTGTTCCATATCATTAGGGAGCCACAATGGCTTAGTGGTTAAGATCCTGACCTTGACAACCAGAAGGTTGGCAGGTCAGCAGATTGAGACCCGAGTTCTGTGCGACGGAGGGAGCTCAAGTCGTCTGTCCCAGCTCTTTGCCAACCTAGCAGTCTAAAAGCAAGAAATTGCAAGTAGAGTAATAGGTACCACTTCAGCGGAAAAGGCAGCAGTGTTTCATGGACTTCAATTCCCAGAAGCCCAAGCCCCCGTGAAACCCCGAGTGGGTTTGCTGCGATTCATCCGACCCATGCTACACTGCCCTCGTCGCTCCTGGTCATACGGGCGGGTTTTACTTCCACTTCCAGGAGGGATGAGGGCGCTGTGCAACAGGCCAGATGAATCACAACAAACCCATTCATGTGGATTCACAAGGGCTTGGGCTTCTGGGAATTAAAGTCCAAGAACATCTGGAGTGCCAAGGTTCACCATCATGGTAATAGACTTTACATCTTTTTATTTTTTTTAATTTTAACTTTTTACTACTTTTTGTGACGGGTGGGTATTTTATTGTGGGTTTGTATTGGAAGAAATCAACCCTGACTGCTCCTTAGAAGGGCAAATAGTAAAGATGAAACTAAGGTACTTTGGACATCAAGAAGAGAAGACTCGCTTGAGAAAGCCTTGATGCTTGGAAGGGTTGAGGGCAAAAGAAGAAGGGGGTGGCCAAAAATGAGATGGCTAGATGGTATCGTGGAGACAATGGGCACAGAGCTGAGTGAGTTGAGGGGGATGGTGGAGGACAGGAGTGCCTGGCGGACAGTGGTCCATGGGGTTGCAAAGGGTCGGAATCGACTGTGCGACTGAACAACAAAATTATTGATTATGTTTTAATTGCTGTCAGCCACCGAGTCATTCGTGAGGAGGGCGGCATAGAAATATGATTTAATTAATTAATTAATTAATTAACTCATCAGATTTAGCTGTCATGCTAGGTTACAAAGTCAATGTACAGCCAAATTGTCCGGGATGCCTAGTGTCTGGATGAGACATGCGGACACAGGAAGAAAAAGCACACCAGAAATGAGATAAATGTCCATGTAGATAGCCATCTAGCATGCAAAGAAGGGTAACATCCAGAGCATCTTGTTCAGATAATATATAATTAGATGCCCCAACTTCATTGTATTGATGACCATGGGGTGTGAGCTAAGGACTCTGAAGATGGAAGATGTAGAAGGGTTTGTGCACTGGATTCAAAATGTCTATTAAAAAAAATTGAAACCAGATTCATCAAATTGGGGGAGAAACAGCCATAGGAAATGCATAATATACCAGCCATTGTTTAAGAATCTTAACTTCTTCACCATAGATTTCCCTAGGTAAAGGTTTCCCTTGCTCGAAAGCCAGTCGTATCCTAGGGTTCAGAGTTCATCTCTGTTAGAGCCTGATTCGGTGCTTTAACTTTTTAAAAATTTATTTATTTATTTACTTATTTATTTATATTTGTTTATCGCCCTCCTCCCCGAAGGGACCCAGGGCGATTTCCAACAATTTTAAAAACACTTAAAAAATTAAAAACTGTAAAAAGCTTAAAATCTTAATTAAAAGCTACATTGTTGCTTTCAAAAATAAAAATAAAAAATAATCACGACTATCACCATCATCTTTCCAACAGAACAATTTCTGTGGAAGTCCTGAACCTGTCGTCAGATCAGCCTCTGGCTTGGCATTTTATTATTTGCCCATGAGTTGTTCCAGAAGCGTTAACTTTCTTCTGGAGATGATGCTACTTCTGAAGTCAAAATACCGTGAAATTTAATTTTACGCCTGTTTGCTGAGGCTTGATTTCGCCTCTAAATCAACGCTGGAGATAAGAGTCCTCTGTCAACGTGCGTCGAGGCAGGCCAGGCAGCTGGGGCGGCAGACCTAATAGGGCGAATCGGCAGGAATAACACTTGAAAATCCCCCAGGAAGTGGGCCATTAAGGTGAGCCCTATCTCCTCTCCACCCAGGCTCCTTGTCTGCTGTGTTCTCCCGTTGCTGGGCAGTAAAGCAAACCCGAGTTTTGTTTGCCGAGCCTATGATTTCAATACACCCACCAAATATTTGCTAGTTCCTCCGTTCTCCCAGCGCCACTATAAATACTTCAGCCCCACCTGGGAGGTGGAAAAGGAGACGTATAGGGGGCTTGAGCTGCAGAAGTCAGGTAAGTGGAAGGGAGAGCTGGAGGGGGAACAGGAAGATCAGCCGAGAACCTGCGTCTCCAGGTATGATTATCTCTAGAACACGGGGCTGAAACCACCTGAATGAACTTTAACAGGGAGAAGGGCAAGTTTTACACCTAGGGAACAAAAAGGTAAAGGTCGCCCTTGCTCAAAGGCCAGTCGTATCTGACTCTAGGGTTCAGTGCTCATCTCTGTTCATAGCCAAAGAGCCAGTGCTGTCTGCGTCTCCACACATTTCCGTGGACATGTGGCAGGCACGACTAGACACCAGAGTGTATGGAACGCTGTATACCGTCCTACTGAAGTGGTGTCTCTTTGTGGTGGTTGTCCAGTTGCTCAATCGAGTACTGTATGACCCTTTGCGACCCTATGGACCATTGCTTGCCAGGCACCTCTTTCCTTCATCATCTTCCTCAACCCGCCCAGCTCTGTACCATTGCGTCAACAATACCATCTAGCAGCCATCTCAATCTCTGCTGCCCTCTTCTTCTTTACCTACTTGCCTATTTATTTCCCTGACTGGGCGGTATATAAGTGCGAAAATTAAATTAAAATTACCTACTTGCAATTTCTTGCTTTCAAACTGCTAGGGTTGGCAGGAGCTTGGACAGAGACGGAAGCTCGCTCCATTGTACAGTACCCAGGTCTCGAACTGCTGACCTGCCGACCTTCCACTTGTCAAGTCCAGTGTCTTAACCACCAAGTCACCACAGTCCCCAGGGAACAAAAAACAGTTGCACAATTACAAGATGGCGGGGGGGGGGGGGAAATACTTGACTCAGTAATACTACAACCAAAAAGGAACTTAGAAAGGTTGTAGGTCACAAGCTAAATATGAGTTGACAGTGCGGTGTGGCAGCAAAAAAGGCCAACACTGTTTTAGGCTGCATTAACAGACTGCAGTATCTTCATCCTTACTTCTGTCTTTTGCTGTACTATGGTGGTCTTGGACCTTAATAAAGTTTGATTTGTTTTGAATAGCCATAGAAAGTATTTGAGGTGGTTTGGTCTTCCTCTTCTTTCGTATCCCGATCAAACCCTGGACTGCCAAAACGAAGCCACTTTCTTGGCTTTGCCGTTGGCCAAACTTAAATCTTCATCAATGCATATTTCTAGCAGTAACTGGCAGACGAGTAAATGAGCTGGATTCTGTATCTCTTGACATTCACACTCCATGTTGTTATCCACCAGCAGCCACAACTCAAGCATGTTGGTCTTGAATTAGGGACTTCAAACCCCCCCCCCCCAGCCTATTCAGGGTCCTCCAAGTGATGTAGAAGAGATTGTCCACCTTTAATGTTGTTCCTTGTCCAGTGAACTCTTTCCTCCATCTTCTAATTTCGTTTTTCCAAAGATTTGGTCTTAAATTAGCAATTAAGAGCCATTAGCCCCATAAAATACCTGGTTCTCATTTCTTGATAGGGATTCATCCATCCATCATGCCTGCCTTATCGGACTCTCCCATGGAGGTGGTGGTGGTATGGCCATGGGGATCACCTGAACATTTCAAATTTACCAGTGTCTGGCCTGCCACCAAGTCTGTTTGTTTCTCATAATGTTCTTTTCTCTCTATTGCAGTTCAGTCTAGAGAAAATCAAGACTCTACTGAACAAGAGTGAAAAATGGCTGCTGGGGTGATCCAAAGTTTAGACAAATTCAGGCTACCTTCAGGCTTCCGACATCCTTTCCTGTCTAGCACCGTCTGCCCAGAGATAACATTGCATGAGTTCTCTGAGGAGGAGGAGGAGGAGGAGGAAGAAGAAGAGGAAGAAGAAGGAGGGTATGAAGAAATGGATGAAGGAAGAGGAGGAGAGGAAAGGGAGATCATGGAGACCACTGATGATCCTGAAGACCAAGGTCCTCATGGACAACAGGAGACCACCATGGGTGACTTGAGTGGCACAGATATGACCACCCAGCTCCTTCAGTTCGCCAAGCGCATCAGTGAAGACATCCAGAGATACTTTGGCCGAAAGAGGGGAGAGGACGGATCGGACGCCTGCAATATCTACGAGGAGCCTTGCTCTCCTCCGCTCTCTGGGCGCATGTTGTACTACACGGATCTAGTCTGGATTTCTCAGAGCAGAAAGCTTGAAGAGGAAGATGACGAAGACGATGACGACTTGCCTCCCACCCTGAAAACACCATGGAGGCCTTTTGGCAGCAAGGCCGAGGCGGAGAAACTAGGCCCCCTGGCCGAGCTCTTCGAATATGCCTTGTGCCGGCACGCCAGGCTCCAAGCCATGCCCAACCTCAAGAAGTTGAGACTGGAGAGAAAGTTTGCCCACGTTGCCCCGATGCGCAGTAGGAAGCTGCCCCACTCCTTCTGGAAAGAGCCGGCCCTTAGCCCCATAGGTATGCTGGGCGGAAACCCTCCAGATTTTAGCGACCTCCTGGCCAACTGGACTTCTGAAACTAGCCAGGAGGAACTCAACGCCGTCCGAGAGCAAGATGTCAGCGAGCTCAACCAGAAGGTGGTGGACAATGACCATCTGGGTGGTCTTTGAGGTTCCAGAAGGGTGGTCAACAATCTTTCTCTCTCCCCCACATTTTCCATGTTGGGTAACTGAGAAATCCCCTTTCTGCTCCGTTCTCATCATGTATATTTGTAAATAAACATTTCAGGAAAAGAAGCCGTTTTCTTTAGTAGTTTGTCTGTGCGGGTAGTGCTGATAAAATAAAACAATCAATTGTGGTGCAGTGGTTAAACTGCTGTCCTGCAACCAAAATTGCTGACTTTGTGACTTCGATCCTGACCAGGCTCCAGGTTGACTCAGCCTTCCATCATTCTGAGGTGTTGGGGGCAAAAGGCTAATTACCTTGTAAACCTCCCTGAGAGTATACTAAGTGCTATGGGGTGGTATATAAGTGCAATTGCTAATTGCAAGGGGCTGCGGTGGCAGAGTAGTTAAGAAGCTCACCTTGTTAGCTGGCATCCTGGCAAGTTGGCAGTTTGAAACCCGGGTACTGCATGACAGTTTGAGTGCCTGTCTCTGTCCCAGCTCCTGCCAACCTAGCAGTTTGAAAGCAAGATACATAGGAACCACTTTGGTGGGGAAAAGATCTTGGGGACATGAAGGTAACAGCGTTCCATGCACTCCGGTGTCTAGTCATGCCTGCTACATGACCATGGAAACGTCTGCAGAAGCAGACAGCGCTGGGTCTTTGGCTTAGAAACAGAGATGAGCACTGACCCCTAGAGTCAGATACGACTGGCTTTCAAGCAAGGGAAACCTTTACCTTTACTAATTCGGAATCGACTGTGCGACTGAACAACAACAAAATTTGGGTGCAATGCAGGGCTTTCCCCCTGGCCACACCCACCATACCACGCCCACAGTGTGGTAGTAAAAATTTTTTTGTAGCCCCCCACTGCATGAAACGCTGTTTACCTTCCCACCGAAGTGGTCCTTACATTTCTACCTGCAGTTTCTTGCTTTTGAACTGCTAGGCTGGCAGGAGCTGGGACAGAGATGGGAGCTCACTCAGTCGTGCAGTATCCGGGAATCAAACTCCAACCTTCCATTCAGCGAGTTCAGCGTCTTAAATACTTGAGCCCCCCGCAGAGCGCAGAAACCCTCCCTCAAAATCCAAAATCTACACAGGGTTTCCCATCTAAAGAGTAATTTAGACTTAAGTCTGACATGGGCTGTCTAAGACAGAACAGGACTTGAGACAGCCGTCTTTAAAGATTCTCTGAATCCTGCCCACCGCCCTAAGCTTGGGTTAGGGAACTGTGCATCCCACATCCAGCTACATTGCTGCTTCAACTCAGGTGGAAGTTCCCTGCTATGCTAATAATGCATTCAGAGATAGGTAAAGGTAAATGTCGCCCTTGCTGGAAAGTCAGTTGCATCCAACTCTAGGGGTCAGTGCTCATCTCTGTTTACAGCCGAAGAGCCAGCACTGTCTGCATCTGCAGATGTTTCTGTGGTCACATGGCAGGTAGATTCTGGAGTGTATGGAATGCTGTTACCTTTCCTGCCAAAGCGGTACCTGTTTATCTACTTGCAATTTTTTGCTTTCGAAGTGCTAGGTTGGCAGGAGCTGGGACAGACGGCAGGAGCTCACTCCATGAGTCTCGACCGATTGACCTGCTGACCTTCCAGTCATCAAACTCAGCACCTTAACCACTACGGCTCATAATTAGAAATTAGTCAGTACTTACAATTATACTTTTGCAATTATAACAAACAAACAAACAAAATATTGAGAGTAGTTAACAGGATTCTGGCCTATAGGAGGTATTGTTTGGATAAAACCGGTCTAGCTTCTAACAAGACTGTTTGCAACCGAGTAGAAGAAATTTCCCCCCGAAAAGCAGCCCCTGCAAAACCAATAAAGGTTTGTGCTGAATGGGGAAACCAGTGGAAATTTTCTGAACAGTTGTAAACATTTCTAAGGAAACACATGGAAAGCATTTGGAAAACTCAAATGCACATAATGGGGGTTTCTGTGTTATTATAATCTTGGATTTGGGGACAATTTCACTGTGGTTTTTGAAGCAGTGACTTTGGGTGTGATCAGAAAAGGGTGTGTGACGAATGGAATGTTTTTGGAGACAGAGTCTTGGGAATGGAGGCGCTTGGTGGACAAATCTATTTGTCTTCAGCTAAGCAAACCTCTCTTCTTTGCTCAGAAAGGCTCTTATCGGCAGGGAGGAAGCCCGTCTTCTCTTCTTCCCCACCTTC
Organism: Furcifer pardalis; assembly: GCA_030440675.1. Lineage (NCBI taxonomy): Eukaryota > Metazoa > Chordata > Lepidosauria > Squamata > Chamaeleonidae > Furcifer > Furcifer pardalis. The sequence continues at coordinate 4,936,658 of CP126900.1, read as the reverse complement.
TTTCTAGGGCAAGTCAATAAATCCCTGGCAGATGGGATTCCACCCATGAAAGAGGGACAACTGATATATCCAGAGGTCTTCTTAAGCACCCACCATACTCAGCATCCCATTATGGTAATGGAGTAGACCAGTGATGGCGAACCTTTTACAGACCGAGTGCCCAAACTGCTACCCCAAACCCACTTATTGATCACAAAGTGCCAACACAGCAACAGGGGAGGAAGGAAACGCTCCCATTGGGCTGCTGGGAAGAGAGGCGGAGTGAACTCTGTGCTGGGGGAGGAAGGAAGTGCTCCCATTGGGCTGCTGGGCAGAAGGGCGGGGCAAACTCGGTGCTGGGGTGACTGCACAGGGTGCACACAGAAAGGGCTCCAAGTGCCACCTCTGGCACGCATGCCATTGGTTCGCCACCACTGAAGTAGACCATACAGCCAGCAACTCAACGCCGGACGCAGCGGTAAATAACCCGACTCCCTAAAGGGGCCAATAGCTATGGGCAGATGAGCCCCTTTAGGTGGGGTGATGGTCCCCCCCCCCCATCACATTGGGCTCAACGGCAAAATGGGCAGAGGAGGAACTCTGATACCCAATGGCCATGGAGACGGAAGAGGCCATGCTAGATGGACTGGCTGTGACGGCACACCTTGATAATATCCTCAAGGCCGTGGCAGTCCATTGCAGTCCCGGTGTTAAATCCTGCATGTCTCATTTCATATGTGCCGCAGGAGATGGCTCCATGATCAATAGTGTATGGGTCACTTCCTGGCAAACTGGGATCCACTTTAAACAAATTCACACCAATGGCATTTTTCCTGCTTCAGGAAAAAAAATGCATTCTCGGATACGAGTTGCAGCAATTCCAACACGCCCAAGATATTTTGCTGCCTGAAGGGAACACCACTACGGGCACCCATATACACTCATTTCACATTCCGATTGGAATTGGGAGTGGCTAATAAATTTTGGTTGGATAACTCAGTGGTTTGAGTATCTGGCTGTGGAGCCAGAAACTGGGAGTTTCATGGCCCCACTTTGCCACTACACCAGTGGCTGACAACATGGGGCCCACGCCCCATAAGGAGGTTTCAATTCCCAGAAGCCCTGATCAGTGGGAGTGCTGACTTGGGATTCTGGTAATTGAAGTCCAAGAACAGCTGGAGTGCCAAGGTTGTCCATCTAGATTCTAGTCTAGAGACCTTCTTCCTTCCTAACTCGTGTTTGGTCAATACGAAGCTCATCGCTGCTCTCTTGTGGTTAATCCAAACTCACACAGAAACTGGTCACAAAGAAAGGTAAATCAAGCTTTCCTTTGCACAACACTGTACAACAACGATTTTGCTACTGGGAGGAATAACCCACGTGATTTACATGATATCGAGTGTGCTGATTCCAAATCTATGACTCAGAATTTGCCTATCACATACAGATTTTAAGGTGTGCTATAGCTGTTTAAATGGTCGGTTATTGGGTAATGTATTTTTACATAGGAACAGTTGCAGCTACCACTCTTCCTGCTGCTGCCTCAGCTGAATCACGTCCCCTGGTGGCACGCATGTTCCAGCAGCAGCCGGGCATGTCTGGGCAACCCAGTGAGCTGACGTCAGAAATAGGTCTATCAGGCGAGATGGACCAAGGGCTTTGTGAAACCATCTTATTGGATAGTACAGCTAGGCCAGAGTGAGTCTGTTTTGAGCTAAAGATGAGTAGGCACAGCTGTGTTAATAAACTGGACAGTTTTTTCTACATTTGTGGCAAATTTATCTCACATGATCAAGGCAAGAACCTAACCAAGAGGATGAGATTGGCTAATTTAAGATCCTTTCGTGTCCAGATCAAACCATAATTTGCCAAAATGAAGCCAACTTCTTGGAGCTATCGTAGGCCAAAATTAAATTCTCATTGGTATATATTTCAGGGACTCTCTCACAATCTTCAAAAGCTTCTATGTATACACAGTTCCAGTAATTTACTCTTGCATATAGAAAATCATGTACCCAGGAATGCATAACTAGGTAAAGGTTGCCCTAGCTCAAAACCCAGTTGTGTCTGAATCTAGGGGTTGGTCCTTATCTCCATTTACAGCTAAAGAGCCAGTGCTGTCTGCATCATGTGGCAGGCGTGATTAGATGCCAGAATGCATGGAACACTGTTACCTTTCCCACAGAAGTGGTCCTTATTTATCAACTTACAATTTCTTGCTTTCAAACTGCTAGATTGGCAGGAGCAACAGAGACAGGAGCTCACTCCATCATCCAGTACTCTGGTCTTGAACTGCTGCCCTGCCAAGCTTCCAGTCATTAAGCTCAGCATCTTAACCTCTAAGCCACTGCGGCCCTAATGCATAACTAGCATCTTGGGGACATGAAAGGAGCCTCATGTGGGCATTCCTTTCAACCCAGAATAATTTCTGACACTAAATTATTATTACTAATGAGCGGCAATGCAGCCAAAACTTACACAATTCCCTTTGTGCAAGGAGAAACCTGCCACAGGATTCTGGCTTGTATTTTAATTTTATATTTTGGCAGAGAAGGGGGATAGAAATCTGATTTTAAAAGAGCAAATAAAGACATGAAATCAAACCTGTCTCCAGTTAATTTACCTTATTACTAGGAAAGGGGGAAGGAGCAGGTAATTCCCTCTTGGTTCTCTACTTTATTCACAAGGCAAAAGCCACACCTATTAGCAACCGGGGTTGATAGCAACCCTTCCAGTACAGAAAAGAACTCTTGGTAGAAGAAGGCAAATACAATCCTTTTTAAAGTTCCGGGCAGGATTTCCACTTTGCAGCTCAGTCTAGACCTCTGGGGGCATGGATTTCGAAAGTGGACCTGGAAACAGCACCCTCACCACCATACGGGAACAGGTCCAGCGCCTTAGCAATGAAAATGTAAGCAAGAAATGAAATGCCTGATCTATCTCTAGTAATGCTCTATGACAGTTCTCATCCTTTCTAAGCCGGGGGCCAGGTCGCACTCCCTCAGCTTCGGGTGCCGGATGACCATTTTGTCATTCTTCCACCACATGGCACTTCCTGGTGTGGTGGAGGCGGTGCCCCCCCCCCCCATGAAATGGCGTCATGGGCAGCAGGTTGAGAATCCCTACTCTATGTGGTGAATAGGCATGGGAAAGAATCTATCTATCATTAAAAACCCATCTCTCTTTATCTGAGTTTTAAAACCCTTCTATCTATCTATCTATCTACCTATCATTCTGAACCATCTATCTATCTATCTAGCCGAGAAGGAACTTAGAAACGTTGTAGATCACAGGCTAAATATGAGTTGTCAGTGCAGTGTGGCAGCAAAAAAGGCCAACACTGTTTTAGGCTGCATTAACAGACTGCAGTGGCTCAAGTGGCTAAGACGCTGACTGGAAGGCGGCTAGTCAGCAGTTCGATACCCAAATACTGCAGGATGGAGTGAGCTTCCGACTCCGTCCCAGCTCCTGCCAACCTAGCAGTTCAAAAGCAAGACATTGGAAATAAATAAGTACCATTTTGGTGGGAAGATAAACTGTGTTCCTTGTCTAGTCATGCCTGCCATATGACAGCGGAAACATCTGTAGAAGCAGGCAGCGCTGGCTTTTTTGGCTGTAAATGGAGATGAGCACCAAACCCTAGAGTTAGACACGACTTGTTTTCTAGGAAGGGCAGCCTGTATTTTAAAGCTTATTTTGGTTTGGTTCTTCATGTAATACAGGGGTTCGCAACTTATGGCCCATGCCAAATAATCCAGCCTCCCGCATTATGGAGGTGGCCATTTTGTCCCAACAGCTTCAAAGGGGTGGTCATTTTGTTTCTTGAATGTGCTTGGAGGAGTGGAGCCCCCACATGAAATGGCACTGTGTGCCAGATCCAGCCTACGGGCCTTTGATCGGGAACCCCTTTCCTAAACCCTAGAGGTTCAGCACATTGAATACCTCCTTTTACAACTGCAAAGGGATCCACTCTCCTTGAGAACCTGGAGGCACCCCTGGAGATTAATTAAAGGAATTAAATGTATAGTATGGGCCTTATTTTCACTTGGTGCAGGTTCAGCTGCAAGACAGAAATGAACGACTCTACAGCGAACTTGGGGCGCTTCGGGAGAAAGTGGGGCAGCTTGCTGGGTCCAAAACGGACTTGTCCTCCAGGCTGATCCACAGCGAAGAGCAGAAACTGAAGGTAACGCTTTCATACAAAATACTCATCTTCCCAAACTCCCTCCAAACCTTCAAAGCACCTCGTAAAAAATACCCAGTAATCCCTACGACAGCCCTCTGAGGTAGGCCAGGCTTCCTCTGCAAATCACCAAACAATTCGCAGAAGGGCCCAGGGTTGTTCCCTGATGATGCTGAAGTACAAAAGTTATGACAATAGCATTGGGCAGGCTCCCAATTTGCTGGGTCAGGATAAGTCCCTGCTGGTTTTCTGCGGTCCAGCATACATAGATGCTGCCACTTCCTTATCGTCTTAGATCTCCAAGGACTTCGTTGATTTCCAGATCGAAGCCAACAAAATGAGAGAACACCATGAGGCAGAGAACTTTGAACTGAAGACCCTGGTAAGTCACAACTTTGGGTTTAGGGGAGAGATGTCTAAGATACTGAGTTTAATGACTAGAAGGTTGGCAGTTTTGAGACCCAAGTGCTGCTCGTTCGGAGTGAACTCCCGCCTCTGTCCCTACTCCTGCCAACTGAGCAGTTCAAAAGCAAGAAATTGCAAGTCGATAAATAGGTACCACTTTGGGCGTGAAAGGTAACAGTGTTCCAGCATCCAATGAGGCCTGTGACAAAGGGTTGTCCAATTCTCTCTTGAATGCTTCCAGTGTTGGAGTGCTCGCCACCTCTTGAGGCAGTTGGTTCCACTGTTGTACTGCTCTAACGGTTAAGAAGTTTTTTCTGATATTCAGCTTATATCTGGCTTCCTTGAGTTTGAGCCTGTTATTATGCATCCTACACTCTGGAATGATGGAGAACAGATCCTTCCCTTGCTGTTTATCTTTCGGCTATTTGAAGAGTGCCATCATCGTATCCCCTATCACTCTCCTTTTCTCGAGGCTAAGCATGCCCAGTTCCTCCCATCTTTCCTCCTAGGGCTTGGTTTCCAGTCCTCTGGTTATCCTTGTTATCCTTAGGCAGCTGTTTCAACCTTCCTCCTCCTTGTTCCCATGAGTATCCACCAGTTTGTCAGAATCCCGATCCTTCCAACTGGCTTCTCAAGGGTTCCCTTTTATTCCCCAGTCCTCTCGACCTTCCCCGATTAAGCTTGCTATCAAAGGGAATATCTAAAGCGGGGGTTCCCAACCTAAGGCCTGTGGGCCGGATCCAGCCCATGGCACCATTTCATGTGGCCCTTTGCCCCTCCAAGGGCATTCAAGAAACAAAATGGCTACCCCTTTGAAGCTGTTGGGACAAAATGGCCACCCCCATTGTGCAGGCAGAACCCTCGAAGCTGACTGAGAGAGTGTGACCCGGCCCATGGCTTGACAAGGTTGGGAATCCTCGGTCGACAGCAAAACAGCAGGGCTGTGATCTTCGAACCGTGGTCCAAGCAGTTGGATGAGGCCAAGGTGACCCTCCTCTTTCACTTTCCCAGATCCTCTCCCTGGAGAATCGCATCCTGCAGGCCGAGCTTCATGACGAGAAGACAACCGGCGAGTGCAACGCGTTGCAAGAGCGCCTGCATGGACTCGAGGCCAATCACAAGGAACTGGCCGATGAGTACCTCTTCCTGAAGAGCAACTACCTGGCTCTGGGCAAGGAACATGAGCAGGAGGTATGGGCTGCTGACAGTATATGTCTCTCTTGTTATATATATAGGGAGGCCAGTAAGCCAACCCCGGATCCCCAAAATTTGGCTTAGGATACTTGGCTTAGTTAGCGGGGGTGGCTGTGGTTGCGGCAGCTGCAACTTGTATCCAAGAATGCATCCCCCCCCCCCCCCCCGGAAGCAGGGAAGATGCCATTGGCATGAATTTGTTTAAGATGGATCCCAGCTTGCCATGAAGTGACCCACACACTATGATCTCGGAGCCATCTCCTGCGGCACATATGAAATGAGACATGCAGGATTTAACATCGGGACTGCAACGGACTGCCACAGCCTTGAGGAACTTATCAAGGTGTGCCTTCACAGCCAGTCCATCTGGCATGGCCTCTTCTGGCTCCATGACTATTGGGAATCAGAGTTCCTCCTCCGCTCATTTTGCCATTAGACCCAATGTGATGGTTTCCAGTGGCATTTCCTTCACTGAGGGGGACCATCATTCCACCTAAAGGAGCTCATCTGCCCGTAGCCATTGGCCCCTTTAGGGAGTCAGGTTATTTACCACCACCCAACACTGCTGTCTTCTGTACTTGATCATGCAGGTTGCTAAGAATGAAGAGCTGAGCCTAGAGCTACTCAACTTGGCCAACAGCAGGAGTTTCCTTCCGCCAACCCAAGGAGAAGGTCCCAAGTCCCAAACTCAACTTGATGAACCGTCCGATGAGCTGAACCGTGTGCGGGCTTTGGTCCACCGTCTCTCGGTCCGCAAAGTGAAGGTACAGATAACTGAAATTCTCATTTGCCCATTAAACATATTGTTGGGGTAAGCCTGTTCCTAATTTTGCACTAGGCTGAAACATTTAACATTTTTAAATGATGATCTAGAACAGTGATGGCCAACCTTGGCACTCCAGCTGTTCTTGAACTTCAATTCCCAGCAGGAGTGTTGATTTGGGATCCTGGTAACTGAAGTCCAAGAACACCTGGAGCGCCATCACAGATGTAGAATATACACGGTTTTATTTTATTATTTGGAGAGAATGAAGAAAGTCCTAGGAGTAGGATGGCCTTTTGAACATCACCAGAAGGAAAAAGAGGACAAAGACTTTGGGAAATTTCCACTCATGTGAAACAATGGCTTAGTGGTTAAGAAGCTGAGCTTGACGACCAGAAGGTCTCAGGTCAGCAGTTCGAGATCCGAGGGCATTCAAGAAACAAAATGGCCACCCCCTTGAAGCTGTTTGGACAAAATGGTCATCCCATCATGCAGGCAGGGCAAAATGGTAGTCCGACCCTCAAAGCTGACCGAAAGAGCGGGACCCGGCCCCTGGCTTGAAAAGGCCGGGAACCCCTGTAGTCATCTGACCTCCCATTTTTACATTGTAATCTAATGCTGTCTTGTTTTCTTTAGCCAGAAGATGTGGTAGCTTCAGAACACGAACGGCGGAAACTGAAGAGAGCTGTGAGTATGTGGTTATAAGGGCAGAGCAGGGGGACCTTGCGTTTTGGAACGACACCTCTCAGAATTTAGCTGAAATATGTAGCTTTTACAAGCTCAATATTGTCTCTGTTTCTTCCTCCGCTGTTCCAGCTTTTTGGAAACCAAGATCATCACATCAGTGCCGAGATTGGAAGGATGAAAGAAATGTACAACTCCCAACAACAAAAACTAGAGGACAGAGTGTGAGTAAGACCCACGACACTCTCCTAGTTGCCCAGAGTAGGAAAATATCTCAGATGGGCGAGATAGAAGTACTGTACTGTAATTAATTAGTTAATGGTTAACATCTTATTTATATTAGCCCAAATAACAAGGATTCCTAGGACTACAGCCTGGCAAGAGTGCTAGAGATTCTCTAGAAAAGATTCTGACTTCTCATGAACCACATTGTGCAAAATTTCCTGTTAGTTAAATCCCCCCTGATATGCAACATAGCCTTTCAGTCTGCATTTTTATTTATTAATTACATGTATATGTCATAAGGGGCTGCAGTGGCTCAGTGGTTAAGAAGCTTGACTTGTTAGCTGGAAGGCTGGCAAGTCGGCAGTTTGAGACCTGGGTACTGCATGACGGATTGAGCTCCCGTCTCTGTCCCAGCTCTTGGAGCTTCATTCGGGCGTCCCCTGAGCGGAGTTTCTCCAGCAAAAATCCTTTCAACCCAGAATGATTTTCTGACACAAAATTATTACCTAGGATAGTGGTTCATCTATGCAGTATAGATACAGCCCTCCACTCCTTTCAGCCTGCATTTTATTAATTACATGTATGACTCATGTTCCCTCCACTGAAAGTAAAGTTAAAGGTAGTTGAGCAAGGGCGACCTGGCAAGCCAGGCCGGCAGGTCAGCAGTTCACCACCTGAGTGGTGCAAGACAGAGTGAGTTCCTGTCCCTGTCCCATCTCCTGCCAACATGACAGTTTGAAAGCAAGACTTTGCAAGTAGATAAATAGGTACCACTTTGGTGTTCCATGCACTTCGGTGTATAAATATCTGCCAGCAGAACCTAAGGTCCAGATTCTCAACCAAGCAGCCCACAGGCCACAAAAGTGCCCCACTTTGTACATGCATAGTTTGGAGCCATGAAAGAGCTGAGCTACGGAAGAGTTTATGCCACGTAAAATGTGCCTACCCTTAAGGTGCTGCTGGACTGATGGTTGTCGCTCATGTCCCCTTTGTGTGTCCAGGGTGACGATGGGTAAGGAACTTCAAGAGGCCAAGAAAGCAATCCGGAACACGCAACACAAGCTAGCAGAGGAATCGGCAGTAAGAAAATTCTCCCAGCGTTTTACTCGCAGCAAACTGATCGTTTCCGGGGAAAGAACGTCAAGCTTGGCAACTGAAAGCCAGAGCTGAACTACACATCCCATGTGTTTGCCTGCCCGCTCTGGCTTGAGGAGCTGAGGTTTGGGGGGACTCTGGTTGTTATAGAATTGTAGAATAACGGAGTCAGATAGGCTCATAGGCAATCCATGGACAGGGTAGAATCCCAAGGTGTCATACTTCACACTCCATGTGAGGTACATAATGCCCCATGCAAATCTCCCTGCATGCAGAAAGCCTGCCTGTCAGGGAAAGAGCAATTAAACTTCACACTGAGATGCTAGTTTGTTACATGCAGGAGAAGTTCCGTAAAATTGTAGAATAACTGAGTTGAAAGGGACCTTTGAGCCCACCAAGTCCAACCCCCTGCTCAGTGCAGGAATCCGAATCAAACCAGATCTGACAAATGGCTGGTCCAGTTCTCTCTTGGATGCTTCCAGTGTTGAAGCGCTCAACGGCTAGTTGGTTCTACTGTCGTACTGCTCGAACTGTTAAGAAGTTTTTCCTGGTATTCAGCCTATGTCTGGCTTTCTTTAGTTCAAGTCTGTTATTACGCGCCCTGCCCTCTGGGATGATGGAGAACAGATCGTTCCCTTCCTCTTTATGATTCTCTTTCGGTATTTGAAGAGTGTGATCATTATCTCCTGTCTCCCCTGGTTTACATCTTTCTTAAAGTGCGGTGCCATAAATTGGACACACTTCTCTCGCTGTCCAAAGAAAGGATCTTTCTTATCAATGTCCCTGCCCGGGGCTATAAAGGCAACCTTTTATGTTTGGACAGGTTCACCTCTCATCTCAAAGCCAGCTGCAAGAGGTAGAGGCGGAAAACTCCCGGCTGCAGTTGAGGCTGAAAGAGCTCAACGAAGAATATCGTTCACGGCTGGTTCAGTACGTCACGGACCTGGCAGTAAGCAATTTCTCTTGGTGCTTAGCAAAAGTGTGGTTGGGGGCCTCCGAGCTCTCCCTAGGTCAAGAGGAAACCTCTGCTTTGGCCCAAGAATACCAACATTTAAAGCAGGGGTTCTCCCAACCTAAGACACATGGGCCAGATCTGGCCTGCAGTGCCATTCCATGTGGTCCACCACCCCTCCAAGGGCATTTAGGAAACAAAATGGGCCTTATATGACACTAAAACCTTGCATCTGTCACGGTAGAGAACAGGAAGCCAGTGCAAACCTGCCAAGGCTGAGGAAAGAGGATTGCATTTATTTCTATATGTCACCACCTTGGCTGCTGAATTCTGGATGATACCCTCTAGATGGGTCGCCCCCCCCCCCCCCCCGTGATACACAGGAGTCAAAGTATTTTGAGAGTGGTTTGGGTACGAATGGGCAGTTAAGAGCGATTAGGTTACAAAAGTGCCGTCTTTATTTGTCAGTGTGGCTTGATCCAGATGCCTGAATTTTTGGACTCTCTTTAAGAAGGGGTGACTAAAGAGACATTCATGATAAGCGCTTGCAATTCTGAATTTTATTTCTTGTTTCACCCCAAGCACCTGGAAGAACCAAAATATACCATACTTTAGGTCAGGGGTGCCCAACTATGGCCCGGGGCCCGGATCCAGCCCCCGATGCCAGTTCATCTGGCCCACGATGCCCTCATCGCTCCCAGAAGCACTTCCAGGAGTGACGAGGGCTTCATGGGCTGAATGAATTGGTGTCGGGGCTGGGACCGGTCCCCAGGCCACAGTCACCAGCACAGTCACCACAGTCAAGCAGGCACCCCTGCTTTAGGTTGAAGTTCTATACTGCAGATGCCCAGGAAAATCCCCCAACCTTCTATGGTAGGGGTTGCCAATCTTTTCCAGCTGGGGGACGAGTCACGCTCTCTGTCAGCTTCAAGGGCGGGATGGCCATTTTTTCCAGCCTGCACAATGGAGGTGGCCATTTTGTCTCAACAGCTTCAAAGGAGCATCTATTTTGTTTCTCAAATGCCGTTGGAGGGGTGGGGTGGGGGCACATGAAATGGTACCATGGGCTGTATGCGGCTCACGGGCCTTAGGTTAGGAACCCGTCCTACGGGATGACTTATCGGTTTTAATTTTTGAACAGGAGAAGACCCATTGAACTCACTATAACATCATCTTTCAACCAAATGTTTCTGTTGGCACGGCATGCGGCAACAAAGAAATGTCCTTTAATCTCTTGGCCAGCATCATAAACTCATACACTGCCAGGATAAACAGGAAAAAATATTTTCAGCTGCTTTTGGCTGTCTTCTCTAAACTGAAGTTCTGGACCAGAGATGAGGAACCTTACGGCCTTCCAGATGTTTTGAGCGACAACACTCATCCGATCCCCAGGCTCTGGGGAGATTTGTGGTCTCAAACACCTGGAAGGCCAAGTGTCTTTTGGCAGTGGTTATGAACAGTTTACAAGATCTGAAAAGGAGTCATGCAAACCACTCACTAACCAGATCATGCTGCTTCTCCATCTAAGGAGCCCTGGGGGTGCATTGGCTAAGCTGCTGTACTGCAACCCAAAGGCTGAGAGTTTGATCCTGACCAGGGCTCAAGGTTGACTCAACCTTCCAGCCTTCCGAGGTCAGTGAAATAAATATAGTACCCAGCATATTGGGGGCAAAATGCTAATTAATTTGTGAATTCTCCAGAGAGTGCACTAAGCACTATGGGGCAGTATATACTGTAAGTGTGATCGCTTTGCTCTAATCCAGCATAGAGTTCACTTTGTGCAAGGTTCTTGCTCTGGCATTTCTAGTGGTCCCCACTGGCATGATTTGGTGTTCTTGTGATATTTCTTTGGTGCTATATCTCCACTTTTCTCTGGGTCGACCTCGTGGTCTTTGCCCTTCCCCTCTTTCCCCATAACCTTCCTTCCCTTATAGTCTCGTTCCCGATGTCATCCCTTCTAGTCATTCCAGCAGCCTGCCTCAAACTTCCCATTTCCAAGGTCAGAAAACCTTGCATTTATGCTTTGTTGTCACTGCCCATGTGTAGCACAAGGTGGGAATGAATGTGCTTTGTATGAGGTGTTTCTTTGTGTTGATTGGGTATTGCCTTGTGTTGTAAGAACAGAGCTCACTGCCCCAATATCTGGTTTGCCTTATGACACCATAGGTTAATCTCTTTGTCCATTTCGCCAACCCCAGTAAATGTTGTTCCTTGGTATTTTGAATTCTGCCACTTGCTTTACACTTGTCCCCTCTATTTTGATATTTAAAGTAGGCTGATTATTCCACTGGCTTCCCTTGAGGAAAGGCAGGGAACGATGTGGCTGACCTAGGAATTGTCTTTCTGTGTCCAGGGACACATCGACAGCAAGCCAGCTGGAGGCACGACCTCTGGGGACCCTGTGCACATGAAGCGCTTTGTGGACAGCATGCTGAAGGACATCCGAGGGTCCTACAAGTCCCGGGAAGAGCAGTTGGCTGGAGCCGCCCGTGGCTACAAGAAACGTATGCGGAGCTTGGTCAAAAGGCACGAAGGGTTGTTGGTTGCCTACAGGTAAGTGCAGTGAAATGTCTGACCCTGCCTGTGGAAGCCAAGAAAGAACAAAGCCAGGCTGGCAAATTTTGGGCATACAAAGTGGTACCTCGAGTTACAAATGGGTTCGAGTTACAAAATTTTCACAATACGAATGAAAATCAATTGAAAATAATGGCTTGAGTTACCATTTTTTCCGGGAACAGATTAATTGGTTTTTGATGCATTCCTATGGGAAACCATGTTCCAAGTTATGAATGTTGGTTTTCAATTACATTCCTATGAGAAATTTGAGTTACAAAATTTTCTTAACATGAAAAAATGCCTTGGAACGCATTAAATCTGTAACTCGAGGTACCACTGCATAATGGAAAGGTAACGTTCTCTAAAAAAGTCAATAATACTGGGAAAGGTAGAAGGCAGCAGGGAATGAGGAAGACCAAGTGAGAGATGGATTAACTCCCTAAAGCAGGGGTTCCCAAACCTGAGGCCCATGGGCCGGATCCAGCCCATGGTGCCATTTCAAGTGCTCCCCCAAGGGCATTTGAGAAATAAAATGGCCACCCCTTTGAAGCTGTTGGGACAAAATGGCCGCCACCACCACCCCTTCATGCAGGTGGGACTAAAAAGCCTCTTAAGATAATGTTTGAAAAGGAAGTTCAGAGTCCCCAGTTAATCATTTCCATATCTGAAATGTAAAAGTCTCCTTTGCTTGAAAGACAGCCTGGTCTGACTCCAAGGGGCAGTGCTCATCTCCGTTTAGAGCCAAAGACACAGTACTGCGGATGTTTTTGCAGTCATGCGCCAGACTTGACTAGGCGCCAGAGCTGTTACCTTTCCTGCCAAAGTGATACCTATTTATCTACTTGCCGATTCTTGCTTTCAAACTGTTTTGTCAGGAGCTAGGACTGAGGTGGAAGCTGACTCCGCCACACAGCACTCGAAATGCTAGCCCACTAAGCCACCACAGTCCTTTCCACATCCGATGCCACACCTTTTTAATGGTTTTCCCTTCCCTGCCCATGGGCAGAATTCCAGGATACATGCAGCCCCCACCCCACCCCTGCCTAGCTAGCCATATTGTCCCTGCTGTCAATACACCAACAGCAAATCTATCTCTTAAATTGAAGGTGAAATCACTCACATGTCCACAGGCTTCAGCGTGAACAAATCCGGTCACTGGGCAGTAGCGACATGGATCCTGGCCCGCCAGAACACCTCTTTGCCATCACAGATGCTGAGCTGTTGACAACCACCTCCCAAGAGCTGAACCGGTTGCGGGAAGACAAAGCCAGGCTGGAGGGGCAGCTCCAGGAATTGCAAATGAAGGTGATGCTCAACAGATCTGTGTCTTCTCATCCTTTTAAGCATATCAGATCCCCCGGTCGACCATCTCCAAAGGTACACATTTGCCCCTAGAGCTAAGAGGCCAGGTTATCGAGCAATGGTAATAGACTCCTGTGTTCCCCAAACTTCAGTTCTTGAACTTCAATTCCCATAAGCCCAAGTCAGTCCATTGGCTGATCAGTGGTTTGAGAAATTGACTTAGGCTTCCGGGAATGCATGACGGAGTGAGTTCCCATCTCTGTCCCAGCTCCTGCCAGCCTAGCAGTTCAAAAGCAAGAAATTGCAAGTAGACAAAGAGGGACCACTTCGGTGGGAAGGGAAACAGCATTCCATGCACCCCGGTGTTGAAGCATGCCTGCCACGTGTCCACAGAAATGTCTGCAGAAGCAGACAGCGCTGGCTCTTTGGCTATAAACAGAGATGAGCACTAAACTCTAGAATTGGATACGACTGGCCTTCGAGCAGGGGTGACCTTTACCTTAGGCTTCTAAGAACTGAAGTCCGAGAACCAAAGTCTTGGAAACACTGGAGTAGAACCTACTGCCAGTGACTCAACTCAATGCCAAGTGATGGTTAACTAACCTGACAACCATGAGACTAACAGCCTTCACATCCCCTGAAAAGTTGGCAGTTCGAGACCCGGGGACTGCATGACAGATTGAGCGCCTGTCTCTGTCCCAGCTCTTAAAAAGGACCCAGAAACAAATTAGTCTGTTTGATTATATACATCCATCCATTTGGCTGGTTCTCAACCAGAGCCTGGAAAAGTTACAATTCCTCAAATCTTTTAGCTAACAAGGTCAAAGAATGCCACCTTATTCAGAGCTAGGCGTGTAATGCCCAGACTATTTTTCCTGGATTATCATGCTCAAAAACTCTAGATTTAGTTCAGTTGCAGCTGGGATTTCCAAAATATCAAGGGTTTTCCCCACTAACCATGTGACCAAATGCATAATCTTTTTTTTCTTTTGAAATTAATTTTTTTAATTATTGTTTTGCAGGTAAAGCTGAATGAGAATGCTGGCTTGGGATCATCAACCCTACAGTGAGTATACTCAGTTAGAGGTGGTTACGACATGTGGCCATAACTCGTAATGTCTACATCTTGGCTTTTGCTGCTCTGCTATGCCTGGAAATCTCCTTACAGTTAAGGGAATCTGGAGTTATTAAACAATGCAGATGGGGCAAGCTGTGACCTGTTTTAAAAACAAATTGCCACTCCTAGAGGAATGCGGTTACCTATAGGACAGTGATGGCAAACCTTTTCGAGAGCGAGTGCCCAAACTGCAACCCAAAACCCACTTATTTATCACAAAGTGCCAATACAGCAACAGGGGAGGAAGGAAACGCTCCCATAGGGCTGCTGGGCGGGGGGGGGGGGGGGCGAACTCTGTGCTGGGGAGAGGAAGTCCTCCATTGGGCTGCTAGGCAGAGGGACGGGGTGAATGTGCTGGGGAGAGGGAGGAAGCGCTCCCATTGGGCTGCTGGGCAGCGGGGCAGGGCGATCTCTGTGGTGGGGTGACTGCACGGGTGCCCACAGAGAGGGCTCTGAGTGACAACTCTGACACGTGTTCCCAGTGGTGGGATGTCAAAAATTTGATTACCCCACCATGATGTCATCACAGTGTGGGCGGAGCTAACATCATGATGTCATGACATCATGGGCAGGGCGAAAGAAAAATAATAAATAATTAAAAAATAAAATAAAAATAAGCACACTCACATCTCAATCCACCCACCCACCCCAAACACAAACCTGTCACTTACCTGTTAGCACAAGTGCCTGGGCAGCACCATGTTGCAAGATGGATATGGTCATCGTACCGGTTCTCTAGGATAATATGCCTTAATGTACATGTAAAAAAGCTGTACCTCCTTAAGGGTTCTCCAATTGGAACAGCACAGGTGTAGCTTATTGATGAGGTAACACCAAGGCTTTGCTTGAAAACCCCAAGCCAGGCCGCCAGGCCTTTTTAGGAACTGTGGTAGTACATCAATATAGGTGAAGGTATTAAATACACATTAAAATACACAGATACACCACATCAAAAGGTGAGTCACTTACCCTGGGGAACAGGCTATAGGGAGCTTCAGGCTAGGAGCATCTCTTCCTCCTCCCCGCTTGGGAGGATAGCAAGCAAGCCATCCATACGCGCCAAGCACTGTAGGCGTGCATGCAGACAAGTGCTTGGCGCACATTCTCAATGGGAGAACCAGTAAAAAGGTAAGCCTGAAGGTGGTTCCCCCCAAAAGCTGCTACCGGTTCCCTGGGACACTGGGGAAAGTTACTACCAGTTCTGGCGAGCTGGTAAGAGCCTGTTGCATCCCATCACTATACTAAGGCTTATGTACTTTTTGCAAAAATTTTATATCTTTTAGCATTTAAAATATAGTTAGCCTGTAACGGAGGGGGGTGTTCCATAGGCCACCAGGAATGTGATCCCATTGTGTTGAAATTACGTGGGGAAAACTGAACTCCACTGCTAGGCCTTGGTTTTAACATTAAAATGCCTTCCTTGAAAAGCTACAAGTGTCAGAAATCAACACTTAACACCACTCCCCTCAATTAAACCTTTTTGCTGGCCTGACTATGGGGAGGCTAAATTGTTTTAAACCAGTCAAGGGCACTAAACTAAGGGTGATTTCTAACATATAGTACTTTCATGCCAGAGATTATTGTGGGTTGAAAGGATTTATACAGTAAGAAACTGAACATTTTCCTTACCTGTCCCACAAATTGACAGATGGCTTGGAGTTCAGACTGGCTTTCTGTCTTCCTGCCTGCTGAATCAAATCGGCCTCAGTCTTCCCTTTGGTCCACCTCTACTTTGCTGTCTTCTGATCTGACTGGCCTCTTCAAGGCAGTGTTAAAGATTTAATGAGATGTTGCTTTCTTCAGTGATTTCAGTTCTATAGAGGTTTCAGCTCTAGATTAGAGCGATCTCAGTTCCCCGTTACACACTTCCATGGCCGTCGCTCTTTTTCTCACCAATCCCAGAGTGGCGTGGCAAGTTCAGGTAAGATTTGTCTTACTGGCTTCTGGACTTCATCAGTCTTCCCTTTGGTCCGCGTCTAATTTGCCGTCTTCTGTCCTTAGCCCTGGCCTCTTTAAGGCAGTGCTAAGGACTTGAGCCGATGTTGCTTTCTTCAGTGATTTCAGCTCTTTTTATTATAGTGATTTCAGCTCTTTTTTGCCACTCTGAGGTGGACGAATGCACTCTATGGGAATACCCCCTCCCCCCCCCCCGGCCATAAACTCTGACTGTGGCAACACCCTAAATGGGTAGATTGCAGGCCAAGATTCAATTTTCCAGGCTTGACCTTGGGATATTCAATTACTGAGACCCAAGCCTTGGAAATACTAAAAATGAAGTCGGTATTTTAAAAAATGACCTCCTGGAAAGCCATATTAATTCAGGCCATGATTAAGCTCTGGCCACTGGCACAATTAAACATCCATTCCTTGTTTTTAATCACAATTCCTTGAAAAGGTTCTCATATCAATTACCCTTAAGACTTCTCTGCACATAAGACACCCTCAGACCTTAAAGGGCCTTGTCAGCCAACCTTTATTTTCCTTATCTTTTAACATCAATAGTTTTAAATTTGGTGGCCTGTGGGGAGCCTGGGCCTTATAGAAGGGCTTGTCAGTGAAACTGGTATAGATGTCTGATTTCACTTTACTTTCAGGCCAGTTTGATTATATACAATGGTGGCCAGAAAGCCTGCATTATAATAGCAATTATACTGTATACTGCCTACTACTGCTTAGGGCACTGATTAGTTTAGAAGGTCAATTAATGTTCCACCCCAATATGCCCGACACTCACTTTAGTAACCTCAGACAAATGAATGAATCAACCTTGAGCCTTGTCAGGTTCAAACTCACCTCAGCACTTTTGAGTTGGTTTAAGCAATTGCTACTAAGGCTTATGTACTTTTTGCAAATTTTTTATATCTTTTTGCATTTAAAATATGGTTTGTCTGTAAAGGGGGTAGTGGTGGTGTTCCATAGGCCACCAGGAATGTGATCCCATTGTGTTGAAATTACGTGGGGAAAACTGAACTCAACTGCTAGGCCTTGGTTTTAACTTTAAAATGCCTTCCTTGAAAAGCTACAAGTGTCAGAAATCAACACTTGATACCACTCCCCTCAATTAAACCTTTTTGCTGGCCTGACTATGGGGAAGTTAAACTGTTTTAAACCAGTCAAGGACACTAAACTAAGGGTGATATCTAAAACATAGTAATTTCATGCCAGAGATTATTCTGGGTTGAAAGGATTTATACAGTAAGAAACTGAACATTTTACTTACCAGTCCCACAAATTGACAGATGGCTTGGAGTTCAGACTGGCTTTCTTTCTTCCTGCCTGCTGAAGCAAATGGGCCTCAGTCTTCCCTTTGGTCCACCTCTACTTTGCTGTCTTCTGATCTGACTGGCCTCTTCAAGGCAGTGTTAAAGGTTTAATGGGATGTTGCTTTCTTCAGTGATTTCAGTTCTACAGCTTAGAGGTTTCAGCTCTAGATTAGAGCGATCTCAGCTCCCCGTTACACACTTCTATGGCCTTCGCTCTTTTTCTCACCAATCCCAGAGTGGCTTGGCAAGTTCAGGCAAGATGTGTCTTACTGGCTTCTGGACTTCATCAGTCTTCCCTTTGGTCCGCGTCTAATTTGCCGTCTTCTGTCCTTAGCCCTGGCCTCTTTAAGGCAGTGCTAAGGACTTGAGCCGATGTTGCTTTCTTCAGTGATTTCAGCTCTTTTTATTATAGTGATTTCAGCTCTTTTTTGCCACTCTGAGGTGGACGAATGCACTATATGGGAATCCCCCCCGGCCATAAACTCTGACTGTGGCAACACCCTAAATGGGTGGATTGCAGGCCAAGATTCAATTTTCCAGGCTTGACTTTGGGATATTCCATTACTGAGACCCCAAGCCTTGGAAATACTAAAAATGAAGTCAGTATTTTAAAAAATGACCTCCTGGAAAGCCATATTAATTCAGGCATTGATTATGCTCTGGCCACTGGCACAATGAAACATCCATTCCTTGTTTTTAATCACAATTCCTTGAAAAGGTTCTCATATCAATTAGCCTTAAGATTGCTCTCCACAAAAGACACCCTCAGACCTTAAAGGGCCTTGTCAGCCAACCATTATTTTCCTTATCTTTTAACATCAATTTTTTATACAATGGTGGCCAGAAAGCCTGCATTATAATAGCAATTATACTGTATACTGCCTCCTACTGCTTAGGGCACTGATTAGTTTAGAAGGTAAATTAATGTTCCACCCCAATATGCCCGACACTCACTTTAGCAACCTCAGACAAATGGATGAAAAAAACCTTGAGCCTTGTCAGGTTCAAACTCACGTCAGCACTTTTGAGTTGGTTTAACCAATTGCTACAAAGGCTTATGTACTTTTGCAAATTTTTTATATCTTTTAAAATATGGTTAGCCTGTAAAGGAGGGTGGTGGTGGTGTTCCATAGACCGCCAGGAATGTGATCCCACTGTGTTGAAATTACGTGGGGAAAATTGAACTCAACTGCTAGGCCTTGTTTTTAACTTTAAAATGCCTTCCTTGAAAAGCTACAAGTGTCAGAAATCAACACCTCAATTAAACCTTTTTGCTGGCCTTACTATGGGGAAGTTAAAATGTTTTAAACCAGTCAAGGACACTAAACTAAGGGTGATTTCTAACATATAGTACTGTACTTTCATCCCAGAGATTATTCTGGGTTGAAAGGATTTATACAGTAAGAAACTGAACATTTTCCTTACCAGTCCCACAAATTGACAGATGGCTTGGAGTTCAGACTGGCTTTCAGTCTTCCTGCCTGCTGAAGCAAATCGGCCTCAGTCTTCCCTTTGGTCCACCTCTACTTTGCTGTCTTCTGATCTGACTGGCCTCTTCAAGGCAGTGTTAAAGATTTAATGAGATGTTGCTTTCTTCAGTGATTTCAGTTCTATAGAGGTTTCAGCTCTAGATTAGAGCGATCTCAGCTCCCCGTTACACACTTCTATGGCCTTCGCTCTTTTTCTCACCAATCCCAGAGTGGCGTGGCAAGTTCAGGCAAGATGTGTCTTACTGGCTTCTGGACTTCATCAGTCTTCCCTTTGGTCCGCGTCCAATTTGCCGTCTTCTGTCCTTAGCCCTGGCCTCGTCAAGGCAGTGCTAAGGACTTGATCCGATGTTGCTTTCTTCAGTGATTTCAGCTCTTTTTATTATAGTGATTTCAGCTCTTTGTTGCCACTCTGAGGTGGATGAATGCACTCTATGGGAATACCCCCTCACCCCCCCCCAGGCCATAAACTCTGGTTGTGGCAACACCCTAAATGGGTGGATTGCAGGCCAAGATTCAATTTTCCAGGCTTGACCTTGGGATATTCAATTACTGAGACCCAAGCCTTGGAAATACTAAAAATGAAGTCAGTATGTTAAAAAATGACCTCCTGGAAAGGCGTATTAATTCAGGCAATGATTAAGATCTGGCCACTGGCACAATGAAACATCCATTCCTTGTTTTTAATCACAATTCCTTGAAAAGGTTCTCCTATCAATTAGCCTTAAGATTGCTCTCCACATAAGACACACTCAGACCTTCTGGGCCCTTGTCAGCCAACCTTTATTTTCCTTATCTTTTAACATGAATGGTTTTAAATTTGGTTGGCCTGTGGGGAGCCTGGGCTTTATAGAGGGGCTTGTCAGTGAAACTGGTATACATGTCTGATTTCACTTTACTTTCAGCCCAGTTTGATTATATACAATGGTGGCCAGAAAGCCTACATTATAATAGCAATTATACTGTACACTGCCTCCTACTGCTTAGGGCACGGATTAGTTTAGAAGGTAAATTAATGTTCCACTCCAATATGCCCGACACTCACTTTAGCAGCCTCAGAAAAAAGGATGAATCAACCCTGAGCCTTGTCAGGTTCAAACTCACCTCAGCACTTTTGAGTTGGTCTAACCAATTGCTACTAAGGCTTATGTACTTTTTTGCAAAATTTTTATATCTTTTTGCATTTAAAATATGATTTGCCTGTAACGGAGGGGTGGTGGTGGTGTTCCATAGGCCGCCAGGAATGTGATCCCATTGTGTTGAAATTAGGTGGGGGAAATTGAACTCAACTGTAAGGCCTTGGTTTTAACTTTAAAATGCCTTCCTTGAAAAGCTACAAGTGTCAGAAATCAACACTTGATACCACTCCCCTCAATTAAACCTTTTTGCTGGCCTGACTATGGGGAAGTTAAACTGTTTTAAACCAGTCAAGGACACTAAACTAAGGATGATTTCTCACATATGGTAATTTCATGCCAGACAATATTCTGGGTTGAAAGGATTTATACAGTAAGAAACTGAACATTTTCCTTACCAGTCCCACAAATTGGCAGATGGCTTGGAGTTCAGACTGGCTTTCTGTCTTCCTGCCTGCTGATTAGTAAGATTTGTCTTACTGGCTTCTGGACTTCATCAGTCTTCCCTTTGGTCCGCGTCTAATTTGCCATCTTCTGTCCTTAGCCCTGGCCTCTTTAAGGCAGTGCTAAGGACTTGAACCGATGTTGCTTTCTTCAGTGATTTCAGCTCTTTTTATTATAGTGATTTCAGTTCTTTTTTGCCACTCTGAGATGGATGAATGCACTCTATGGGAATACCCCCCCCCCAGGCCATAAACTCTGGCTGTGGCAACACCCTAAATGGGTGGATTGCAGGCCAAGATTCAATTTTCCAGGCTTGACCTTGGGATATTCAATTACTGAGACCCCAAGCCTTGGAAATACTAAAAATGAAGTATTTTTTAAAAAACAACCTCCTGGAAAGCCATATTGATTCAGGCAATGATTAAGCTCTGGCCACTGGCACAATTAAACATCCATTCCTTGTTTTTAATCACAATTCCTTGAAAAGGTTCTCATATTACCCTTAAGACTGCTCTCCGCATAAGACACCCTCAGACCTTATAGGGCCTTGTCACCCAACCTTTATTTTCCTCATCTTTTAACATGAATGGTTTTAAATTTGGTTGGCCTGCGGGAAGCTTGGGCCTTATAGAGGGCCTTGTCTGTGAAACCAGTATACAGGTACATATAATCTGATTTCCCACCATTCAGATCACTTTTACTTGAATATACAGTGGCCATGAAAACTTACATTATAGCAACTTTTACTTAAATACTGCCTCAGCAGATTCAGCAGTTTAAAAGCTGACTTAATGTTTCACAATATGCTGGAGACTCATTTCACCAAACCTGATGGATGAATCAACCTTGAGCCCTCAAGTTCAAACTCACATCAGCACTTTTTGACTTATGGTTTCACTTATTTTGCAATTTATGCCTTCCAGCATTTTAAATAGGGTTAGCCTGTGGGGAGGCGTTCCATAGGCCACCAGGAATAAAGTCCCATTATGCTAAAATTACGTGTGGGGAAAATGGGAATCCAACAGCTTGGCCTTGGTTTGGCTTTAAAGCGCCTCCCTTGGAAGAACTCCAAGTGCCAGAAACCAAGACTTGAGGCCACTCTCCTCACATCATTTACTGGCCTTACCATGAGTCAGGGTTAAACAAGGTTTAAACTAGTCAGAGCCACTCAATGTATAGGTGGCTTCTGAGGTACTACACTGAGAAACTTGGTTTTCCTCACAAACTCAGAGTGGCTTGGAGAGTTCGAATGAGTTTTTCTGCCTTGTTAGCTTTTCCCGCCTTTTTCTAGGCTTCCTCAGTCTTCCCTTTGGTCCACCCTCAGGTTCTCTGCCATTCATTCCAATGGCTGGCTTCTCCTTGGCTGCTTCTCCAGCTTCCTCAGAGGAATCTTCCTGCTCTTCTCTTCAGTGATTCTCAGCTCCTCTCCTCAGTTCTCTTCCACAGCCTTCCTTCCCCTCTGCTGCCTTCAGCCTCCTCTTCTCTCTTCTCGCTCCTCTCTCTTCCTCAGCTCTTCCAAAATGGCCCAGGAGGAACAGGCTGCCCTCCTTAAATAGTCTCCAGCCAAGGACACACCAGCCAATCAGATTCAGCCAGCAGAGTTCAAAGGGACCAATGGGTGTTGACGGAATGTTCACACCACAGCCAATCAGATCCTACCCATTTTGATCCCTAGGCTTAGTCAGTGAGGGAAGGGGCTGCAGTGGCCCCTGAGGGGTTAAGAAGCTCCCCTTCTTAGCTGGAAGGCTGGTGCGGTTGTTATGTTGCTAAGTATATAGACTATAAAGAGTAAAGGTCTCCCTTGCTCAAATAGCTAGTCGTGTCTGACTCTAGGGTTCGGTGCTCATCTCCGTGTCCACTGCACAATGGTGGGATGTCAAAAATTTTACTACCCCACCATGATGTCATCACAGTGTGGGCGGAGCTAACATCATGACATCGTGGGCGGAGCCAATGTCATGACATCATGATGATGTGGGCGGGGCCAAAGAAAAATTAATAATAAATTAAAATAAGCATACACAGACACACCCTTCAACCCACCCACCCACCCACAACACAAACCCATAAATTAAAATAAAAATGCATTAAAATACACCCAAACACCCACCCACCCCACACACAAATCAACCAGAGCTTTTAAACCAGAGCTTAAAGCTTATTCTGGCTAATCTTTCTCACACTAGGTCAGATGGAAGGAACTACAGAATGAACTCACCACAAGATGGCTTCATTTTGGCACTTTTCAACTTTACAGTTAAAGAAGTTAGGTACTAAGTCTTTGCCAAACCAGTTCTCTAGGATAGTGTGCCTTAATGTAAATGTAAAACAGCTGTACCTCCTTAAGGGTTCAGCAATTGGAACAACACAGGTGTAGCTTATTGATGAGGTAACTCCAAGACTTTGCTTAAAAACCCCAAGCCAGGCCTTTTTAGGAACTGTGGCAGTACGTCAATATAGGTAAAGGTATTAAATACACATTAACATACACACAGACGCACCACATCCAAAGGTGAGTCACTTACCCTGGGGAGCAGGCTATAGGGAGCTTCAGGCTAGCAGCTTCTCTTCCTCCCCCCACTTGTGAGGTCAGCAAGGAGGCCATGCATACACGCCAAGCACTGTAGGCATGCATGCACACCAAGTGCTTGGCACACATGTGCAGTGAATAGGTAAGCCCCAAAGGTGGTTCCCCCCCAAAAGCTGCTACCGGTTCTCCGGGACACTGGGGGAAGTTACTACCGGTTCTGGCGAACTGGTGAGAACCTGTTACATCCCATCACTGCGTGTGCCATAGGTTCGCCACCACTAATATAGGATCACACTTTGCTTACTTCTATGTACAAAGCGTACCTATATACAGGGCTAGATCTGGCCTGGGAGTACCAGTACTTGAGTATCAGTAGGAGCTGTAGCGTGAGAGCAGCCAGATCGAAATGCCATGAAGTGCACAGAATTGTCAGTGTCAGCTTAATTAGACTTTTAATTATGTGGACACATTCATTGGAAGCAGGGCTAGCAGAGTTCAAATACCACCCCTCTGCACTTCAAACCAAATCCTCCTCTTCTCTCTATTTTTAGACTCTGTGTAGCAAATACAGGAAAATAGCAGTAATTTCCTTTTCAGAACTAACATACCCTCTCAGGGACTCTCAGAAGCTTCTATGGCTACCAAGTGGAGCACAAAGCATTCCTCAGCTCATACCATCCTTTCTATACAGTCCGAGGAATTCCTCTGAACACCGAGTGTGACCTATATTTTGCTTATGCCGTCCCTCCACGGACCGGAAAAACTTTCCCACGCCTGGCCCGCATATTTCCGCACAATCAGATCACCTACCTTCACGGCTTAAACCACCCCAGTGAAATAAGTGGATTTATCCATAAGCACAAAACAAGCATTAGAAATTTAAGGACAAGAATGGATAGTTCTCACCCGCATGAAAGGCAATGGTTTTAGGGGGGAAATGCTCTCCTTGTGCAGTAACCAGGGGTCCTAGGCAGTCGGAGTTCGATTCCCAGATACGACATGACGGAGCGAGCTCCAGTCTCTGTCCCAGCTCCTGCCAAACTAGCAGTCGAAAGCAAGACATTGCAAGTAGATAAACAGGGACCCCTTCGGTGGGAAGGGAAACAGCGTCCTGGTGTCGAGGCGTGCCTGCCACATGTCCACGGAAATGACTGCAGACAAGGCTGGCCCTTTGGTTATAAACAGAGATGAGCACTGAACCCTAGAGTCAGACACGACTGGCTTTCGAGCAAGGACGACCTTTACCTTTACTTTCAAGGATGCTTGCTCCAGGCTTAAGAGCACAGGCACATATGAAACTACCTGAGACTCTATCACTAGCCCAGAGTGGAATAACACCTAGATTTTATTTATTAATTTATTGTTGCATTTATATAGCTGCCCTTCTCGCCTAGGCCACCCAGAGCAGCTCACAACATCAAGTTTCAAACATATAAACAACTCCAATACAAAGTTAAAACTATAAAAACTATCTAAAACCCTTTATGAAAATATGGGCGGTACAGAAATCTAATAAATAAATAAATTTCTGCATTATCCTCCATTCTCCCCATAGTTGATGCCCTACAACAGTCTGGCCAGGTAATCCTGCTATGGAAATAGAGTAGACCCTACTGCCAGCAAATCAACACCGATCATCAGATGGTGGTTAACTAACCTGACAATGCTGAAGACTAATGCTTTGGCTGGCCAACTCCACAGGGGAAAGGTGGTCTTCTCTTCCCTTTTGGCATATCAGATTCCCAGTAGACCACCACAGCCACACATCTGCTTAGACCAGGGTTCCTCGACCTTGGCTCTCCAGATGTTCTGGGCCTTCAATTCCCAGAAGCCCAAGTTAGCACTCTTGCTGGTCAGGGCTTCAGGGAATTGAGGTCCAAGAACATCTGGAGACCCAAGTTTGAGGACCCCTTGGCCTAGGCTAAGAGGCCAGGTTTATCCTGCTATGGTCCTGTGGTAAACCATACGGCCATCAACTCAATGCCGATTGCCAGGTGGGGGTTAATAATCCTGACAACGCTGAGAACTGACGACCTTGGGTGGTGAAGCCCACAGGGAAGGGTGGTGGTCCCCAAGTGGATTCAATCCCACTTGAATCCATCTTGATGGAGAGCAGCAGCTTCACCAACCCTGGCCTGGGGCTGATGAAGAGTGATGTTCTTCCTTGTCACATCAATTCCTTTTGTCTTTGTAGCACACTGGACGAGGCAGGCTGGGCTGAGCTCAGGAAGCAGCTACGGGAATTCACTCACACCACACAGGTAAAGGCCTCACAAAAACAGCAAGGTCGGTTGGTCAGCAGTTCGAGACCCGAGTCCTACACAACAGAACTCCCATCTCTGTCCCAGCTCCTGCCAACCTAGCCGTTGAAAGCAAGGGGCTATGGTGGCTCCGTGGTTAAGAAGCTCACTTTGTTAGCTGGAAGCCTGGCAAGTCGTCAGTTTGAGACCTGGGTACTGCATGACGGATTGAGCGCCTGTCTCTGTCCCAGCTGTTAGGGACATGAAAAGAGCCTCATTTGGGCTTCATCTGAGTGGACTTTTTCCAGCAAAATCCAACCCCAAATAATTTCTGACACAAAAATTAACGACCACCCACGTAGATAAATGTTTAAGGCCTTCCCTCCCACTAGATGTTAGGCAGGTCTGGCCACAGTGCTTATGATCTTACTGTCCTTAGTTTTAATTTTCATGAGCCAGGGTGTAGGCACAGAGTAAGTACTGTATAAAAGATGAAGCAGTCAGTCATGATCTTGTGGTCTTTCTACCGTCTCAGGAGACTTTGGAAAAGGAGAGGAGCCAGCTATTGGAACGAGCCATGGTGGCCGAAGAACAAGTCGCTGAATTGCAAGAATACGTTGACAAACATCTCGTAAGGTGAGGACGGTGACCCACTTTTTTTGGCTTTGACATTGCCCAGTCTTAAATCCTCACTGGTGCATCTTTCTGGCAGTACAGTAAATGAGCCGGATTCTGTATCTCTCCAGTGTGTTGTTGTTTGCCAGAAGACCACACTTCAGCATGTTGGTCTTGCATTTAGGGACTCCAACCCTCAACCTATTCAAGGTCCTCCATGTGACGTGGGGGAGGTTGAGTTCCTCAACCATCTCCTCCTTTCATGTTATTCCTTGTCCAGTGAGCTCCTTCCTCCATCTTCTAATTTGGTTTTGCTCTTGTGTCCTCTCAAGAATGTTTGTTCTTGCCATAAAGCTCTTCCTGGATCTGAGCCGGCAGACTTGAGGCTCATCTCCATTCAGAGTGTGTCAAGGATCCTCCTCTTTCTTAGTTCTCTCGGAGTCCACTGCTACTTCTCTCTTTATCTTAGGTGAAGCCATGCCAGCAATAAGGTATATTTTCTCAACTGGTGTAGGCTTGAGGCATCTTGTCACGGCTTCATTAACAGCAATGTCAACTTGTTTTGCATGTGTGGATGCACTCCAGTCTTCCCTGCTTCTTCTCACTCATGTAACCCCTGGCAGGGAACACCAATTCATTCCATCAAGTGGGTGCTTCAACTGGAGAAAGCTTACTCTTCATTGAAGACTTTTTAAGCCATAACCACAAACTCTGGCTTCTACATCTCCCTAAGCACTTGATGCTTCTCATGTTGAGCTAGACCTCATCAGCTAAACCAGGGGTTCCTAACCTTTTCAAGCCAGGGGCCGGGTCACGCTCTCTCAGTCAGCTTTGAGGGCCGGACGGCCGTTTTGCCCTGCCTGACGATGGGGGTGGCCATTTTATTTCTCAAATGCTCTTGGGGATGGGCATATGAAATGTCACCTCAGGCCATATCTGGCCCACAGGCCTTAGGTTGGGAGCCCCTAACCTAAACCCCTGCTCCTGGAGTTGGACATTTCCAGGCCTGAACAAGCCACGAGCATTCCAGCACGTGATTAACACTGCTTCTGTCGTTCTGATGTTGCAGATACAAGCAGGAGATCCTAAGACTGAGGAAACTCCTAGGAAGAGATGGCCTCCAAGCATTTAGCGATGGAGACTCTGATGTCCCAGAGACTTCAAAGCTCAAGAGAAATTTCAACAACGAAACAAAGGCTCGACGTCAGAAACTATAGGAGAAAAATGTCCTCAGAGCATCCTCATAATAGCATCTTGGCCCAAACAGCCTGAGAGATCTTGTGTACCCGTTACCCCCAGGAAGTAGGTCCATCAGCTACTATATTCATTTTCTTAATTTTTCTTCCTATTCTCTCTCAAATAGCTAACTTGGTTATTTGTTCTCTCTCTCTCAAATGGAGATGAGCACTGAAACCTAGTCAGATACGACTGGCTTTCGAGCAAGGGCAACCTTTACATTATGAAGTGAATTTACAGTAAATAGATTTGAATCCGGGCCTCATGTACTTAATTCCTGGCACCAATATGGTCTCGTGCATCCCAAATGAAAACCACGCGTCTCATTTCGACTGCGGTAGCTCAGTGGTTAAGAAGCTTGCCTTGCTAGCCGGGAGGCTGGCAAGTTGACAGTTCAAGACCCAGGTACTGCAAGAGGGACGGAACACCTGTCTCTGCTTATACCAGGGGTGCCCAAACTATTGCCCATGGGCCGAATCTGGCCCCCGACACCAATTCATTCAGCTCACATCACCCTCATCACTCCCAGAAGCGGAAGTAAAATGTGCAGCATATTTTGCTTCCCGGGAGCAACAAGGGCGCCGTGGGCTGGATGAATTGGGTGTTGGGGTCCGGATCCGGCCCACAGCTTGGGTACCCCAGTGCTAAAGAGTTCACATTCTTTTCCTCCTTCCCTTCTTTTTCTCAATGAAAACATCTCAGCAGATGTTACCCTCCATACCGTAAACACAGATGAGTTTTTTTAAAAAAGTGTATTATGAGAGTTTGCTACAAATAAACAAAACAAAATTATGCACAACAAATCAAAACGAACGATTTGTCCCTCTAGGCTGTTGTTGGAAGTTCTAACGATTTTCCAGAATTGTCAGAACTCTGGACTGGAGAGAAGATCCAGATTGTATGCTACCTCTGGTCAAAAATCATCTCATCCTGCCACGCAGCAGTTGATGGGGCTACGTAACTCAAGTGGAGAAAATAGTACACCCCGTCTTAACCAACGGCAAGAAATGATGCACACTTGCCCAAATGCGTGCTTGCAACCTGACAATTTATTTATTTATTCTTCAAATTTCTATCGCCGCCCAACTCAGCAATGACTCTGGGTGGCTAACAACAATGAAAAGGAACATCAAAACTAACTAAAAGCCCTTAAAAGCCCCATTAAAAATTCAAAATAATTTACCCACTCACCCCATCCATTAAAAGAGAGAGAGCAAGAGAGCCTTAATTATATAAGCCAGCAATCGGGGGCCCTGCCAGCCAAGTGTTCAGTTCTTTCCTAAAGGGAAGCCATTCCGTCTGCAGCCCCAACTCTGTTGGCAGGAGGTTCCATAGGGCCGGGGCGGACACAGAGAAGGCCCTCCTTCTTGTGCTAAAGAGACCCCCTCTAGCAGATGGTACGATTAGAGAGTCTCTCCGGTCCCCTCTGGTTGGACAGGCAGATGTTCTTGGGGTGATGGGCTATCTTAGATATCCTGGCCCACTACCATGTAGGGCTTTGAAGGCCATTACCAGCACCTTGAATTGCACCTGGAGGCACACTGGTAACCAGTGCAGCTCCTGGAGCAGTGGCGAGGCGTGGGCATAGCGCCCACACCCCATCAGCACCCGGGCAGATGCACTGTGGACCAGTTGCAGCCTCCGAATGGTCATCAACGGCAGCCTTACACTGCCTTACAATGCCTTACACTGGGCTCCCCTCGGGTTTACTCAGTTCGGCTTGCCGTACAGCCTTGATGTCGTAGCTCCACGCTTGGTCGGGACCTTCCCCAGCTGTGTCGGTGGGTGTCCAGGTGGGGAGAGGGAAGCGTCCGGCCACCACCCGGGCATCGTCTGGAAGTTCAATGAACAGTTTTTGTTCCAGAAGCAGCAGCTGGCAAAGGAAGGGGGAGAAGCTGTGTTACCTAGAGCAGGGGTCCCCAACCTAAGACCCGTGGGCCAAATCCGGCCTGCGGCACCATTCCATGTGGCCCCGTGCCCAACCTTCCAAGGGCATTCGAGAAACAAAATGGCTGTTGAAGCTATTGGGACAAAATGGCCACCCCCATCGTGCAGGCAGGGGAAAATGGCCGTCCGGCCCTCAGAACTGACTAAGAGAGCGTGACCCGGCCCCCGGCTTGAAAATGTCGGGAACCCCTGACATGGGTAGACGATGAGCTGACAGGAGGCGAGAGGAGGCTTCCTTTTGCTCCAGTCAGCGCTGTCTGCATCTGCAGACGTTTCTTTGATCATGTGACAGGCATGATTAGATACCCAAATGCATGGAACGCTGTTACCTTTTCTGCCGAAGTGGTACCTATTTATCTACTTGCAATTTCTGGCTTTCAAACTGCTTGGTTGGCAGGAGCTGGGGCAGACAATGGAAGCTGACTCTGTCATGCAGTACTTGGGTCTCCAACTGTTGACCTGCCGACCTTGCTGGTGTCAAGGTCAGCGTATTTACCTCTATGCCACCACAGTCCCTTATAAATCAATCTAGGTAAAGGTTGACCTTGGTCAAAAGCCAGTCACGTTGGCTGTAAACAGAGATGAGCACCGTACCTTAGAAAAGGTAAAGGTCACCCTTGCTTGAAAGCCAGTCATATCCGACTCTAAGGTTCAGTGCTCATCTCTGTTTCATAGCCAAAGAGCCAGAGCTGTCTGCTTCTGCAGATGTTTCCGTGGTTATGTGGCAGGCATGACTAGACACCAGAGTGCATGGAACGCTGCCTACCTTCCGACTGAAGTGGTCCCTATTTATCTGCTTGCAATTTCTTGCTTTCAAACTGCTAGGCTGGCAGGAGCTGGGACAGAGACAGGAGCTCATTCAGTCCTGCAGTACTCAGGAATCGAACTGCTGACCTTCCGCCTCCCAGTCAGCGTCTTAGTGACTTGAGCCCTGCAGTCCCTACCATACCCTAGAGTCAGATAAATCAACACACACACATACACACACAAAATGACAAATAATGACTGATAATACAAACTATGTGACCCACAATCATCAATTCTGTTGTTGTTGTTGTTCAATCACAAGAAGCTTGAAAGTTATTTTATTTCTTCTCTTTCATCTCCTTTTATCACCCCATTTCAATCCCATATATGTTCCTTAACAAATGTTTACTTACCACACTAGGAGCCAGGAAGACAGTTATATTTTTGCAGTCTGACAGGTTCACCTTTTTTAAAATAAAGAGAAGGAAAATTTAATGAAGTTTGCTTTAATTTAGTCCTTTACAGTTTCAATTTATTTTTTTTAAATGCTCTTTTTAAAAGGATTAGGAAAGCCCTTTTTTCCTGCAACTTGAGAACAGATGAAGCAGCTGTGATCGAGGGGGCAGATCTTACCAAGTGCAGTGTTGTCTAGGCATGTTGTGCTATGAGATCCTGGGAGATTTATTCCAACATTGCGGGAGGATGGCTGATTTGGCAAGGATGCATTATATTCATTATAAAGCAGACTAATTCCTTAAATGTTTGGGAACGACCCAGGATTCACAGCATAAACTTTGCAAGCAAAAGAGTCCAGAGTCAACCGTAATATGTCCCACTAAAAA
The DNA here is from genome assembly GCA_030440675.1 of Furcifer pardalis. Lineage (NCBI taxonomy): Eukaryota > Metazoa > Chordata > Lepidosauria > Squamata > Chamaeleonidae > Furcifer > Furcifer pardalis. Next base: position 4,905,716 of record CP126900.1, on the reverse strand, counting down.
TAGATTTATGTATTTATCATATGATGAACTTTAGTTGTCTACATTGATATAGAGAGTAAGCACAATTTGTCCATCTCAAGTTCCTAACTAGAGTTCCACGTCCAGGTTTGAAAGCCATTGAAGGGCTTCATCTGTGGCACATTGCAGGTCCTCCAATGTGCCTCCAAACACACATAAAGGACACCTAAATATGTGGCCGAGGATTTGGTCTTCTCCTCCACAGTCACACTAGGGAGAGGACTTCTATCCCCATGTGATCCACATCCAGTCCTCATTCCTTTCAGCATCCTCCACTGCCATCTTGGAAGGGAAAATCCAGCTGGCCACGCGCAAGAATTCTTGATGATGTGATGCTGGGGAATCAGAGACAGATGTTGCCAGAGCTCCACCCAGGCATCAAAGATATCTGATTATTGTCATGTTTTGCTGTCTGGACTGCTGTTCCCAGCTGGGGGGGGAAATAAGGGCTCAGGAAATTTTCGGGCTCATGAAACCCTCCAGCCATTGGAAGCTACAGCACAAAACAGGACTTTGCCCAATGTGTTGGAGTAGGCAGCAGTGGTTTAGGTCAGGGTGGGTAATTTCCGGCCTCCTGGATGTGGCCACCCGAGCGAAATATGAAGAGCATCATCACCAGAAGAAAGTTCCGCTGTTGCTGAACTGCGCATAGAATAGCTGAGGTCTGCATAGATCGAATCATCGCTTTCAAAGAGGGTGGGTGGCAGATATCACCTCTATTAAAAGTTTACATGCTTGTGTATCCACAAAGCGGCGCCTTTGTTTCTGTTCCACCACTGCTTGATAGGATGTTCAATGGGAGCTCTTCCTCCCTCCCCCCAGCACAGAGTTTGCCCCGCCCCTCTGCCCAGCAGTCCAATGGGAGCGCTTCCTCCAGTGTCCCCAAAAAGGATGCCCATGCCTGTTTCGTTCTGTCATCGTCTCCAGAGCCTCAAAGCCACTAGCCGGGAACTTCCGCCTCACCTTCCAAAGGTCCTCCCGACGGTAAGAAACCTTTCCGTAGCACCCAGCCTTCCAGGCGTGATACAAGGAGAGCCTCAACAGCCACGGGTTGAGTTCATAGCCAACGGTCGGCCTGAAGCCTTGCTTGTAGGCCTCCAGGACCTGAAAGGAGAGCCAGAGCATGCACGTATTCATCTTGGAAGCCAGCCACCTCTATTTGTCCATTTAATCATAACAATGGCGTGCAATCAAGTTGATTTTGACTCAGGTCAAGGCTGCCCTTCCTCGACAGCCACTCATGTCCAATTCAAAGAGTCAGTGCTCATCTCCGTTTACAGCCAAAGAGGCAACACTGCCTGCATCTGCAGATATTTCTGTGGACATGTGGCAGGCATGACTAGACGCCAAAGTGCACAGAATGCTGTTTACCTTCCCACCGAAGCGGTCCCTATTTATCTACTTGCAATTTCTTGCTTTCAAACTGCTAGGTTGGCAGGATAAATTCATTCATTCATTCATTCATTCTTGCATTTTAACTAGCTATTATTCTAATTGTGTATTTTAAACTTGATTTTGGTTGTATTATTTTTACTTTATTTTAACTATGCTCATGTGCCACCTTGACTGGCCTATGGGCCAACAGGATTGGGATATAAGATGGATGGATGGATGGATGGACAGACAGATGGACAGACAGAGTCCAAAATAGGCTTTTCCCTAACTATATGCCTTTTTGGATTTATGTACCACTACCATGCCAGCGTTAATGCATGAAAAGATCCCGGGATGGATCCAAGCAGTCTTCCACTTACAGAAGCACTTGTTAACATGAGGGCTTGAAAGCCAGTTGTATCCATATCTAGGGTTCAGTACTCATCTGTTTATAGTCAAAGACGCTGTCTGAATCTGCAGATGTTTCCGTGGACATGTGGCAGACAGGCATCAACACCGGAGTGCCCAGAACGCCGTTTCCCTTCCCACCGAAGTAGTCCCTATTTATCCACTTGCAATTTCTTGCTTTCAAACTGCTAGGTTGGCAGAAGCTGGGACAGAGACAGGAGCTCACTCTATCATGCAGTACCCAGGAACCCAACTCTGACCACCCAGTCATTGAGTTCAGCATCTTAACCCCTTGAGCCACCGCAGTTCCTTATAGGTATATAGAATATTAAAGTGCTACTTGTTCTTCCACGTGGGCCCACTTAGCATCTTGCAATAAGCAGTTTGCTGTGCTTACGATTCTGCCATCTCCGGACCCCAAATCCACCATCTTTCCAGAGCGACCTTTTAGCAGGGACATCACGCTTTCCACTTGCTTGGTGCTGGCTGGGACATAAGGCACCTGCAGAAGAAGACAGAAAAGAAAGCTCTTGACTTCGATGGAGCCATATAGAGCAGCATAGAAAAGGGTTCCATTTAGATGTCACGATAAAACCCACGATGAACTTGTGACAGAAACTAGCCATGGCTTCCGAGAGCCCACCCTGACTTTTCACCTTCCTCCACCTCTCTTGAAAGCTTCCATTTCTGCTTGCTATTAATCACAATATAGGGTGGCCCGTAAGTCCCTACCAAGATCGTAAGGGGGGCCCCATCCCTCTGCCCAGCAGTCCAATGGAAGTGCTTCCTCCCTCCCCCCAGCACAGCCCTACTCTCTTTGTGGCCGGGTAGGGACTTATGAGCCGCCCGGTACAAAGAGCCATCGAACGAAGGATGCTACGCATACGATGGGTTGGCCAAATATCAAATGGAGAACTGTGTATAAGATCAGATGCAAAATAAGCGTCAACATTGATTGAGTTTGCAAGGCATTGGTGGGCCGGGCATGAGTGCCGCTTCAAAGATGGCAGGTGGATGAAAGCTATCCCAGATACCACTTGACATAAAGTGACCACTAGGAAGGCCAGCAACTGGATGGGAAGACCAGGTCAGGGCAAAGTTCCCAAGGCCCTGGTTGAGACTGGCACGGGATCGGAAAGAGTGGAAGACGATGCTTTGATCTGCCACGCCAACCTGACGTGTGAAACACGGATCAACCAAGTATTCACCACAGCTTCCCATGTCATCGAACTCTTTTTATATGTACTGTAGCTAATCTCGACTATGGTGTGTTGAAACAAGGCAATGCAATTTAAACCATTGTTTGAAGTTGGATCGCTTCTTTAAGTGAGAAAATATTGCAGACAGCTGGATGCCAACACAAATTTGCAAGCCAGTGTCTAGTTGAGTGATGGCGAACCCTGGCACTCCAGGTGTCCCTTGGACTTCAATTCCCAGAAGGCCAAGGCTCTGTGAATCCACACGAATGGGTTGACTTATGTGCACCACAGTGGACCCTCGCTTAACAAATTTAATGTGTTCTCTGGGACCTTTTGTACTACAAAAAAATTTGTAAAGCAAATTTCCCATAGAAATGCACTGAATGCAATTTCTCATAGGAATGCGTTGAAAACCAAAATTTGTTAAGAGAAACACGGTTTCCCATAGGAATGCAATGAAAACCAATTAATCCATTCAGGGAGGGAGGATTGTTAAGTGAGCCACTATTTTCTATGGATTTCCTTTTGTTATGTGGATTTTGTGTTAAGCAAGCCATTTGTTAAGCAAGGGTACGCTGTAAACCCATTCGTGGGGATTCAGAGACTTGGGCTTCTGGGAATTAAAGTCCAAGAACACTTGGAGTGCCAAAGTTCACCATCACATGTCCAGTTCCTTTCCTCCCATGCTTTGTGTATGGTAGCTTTACCACCAGAAATCCTCTCCCAAATCTTTTATCTTCCACATCTCAATTCCATTCTTGCCAGAGAACAGCTGTCCACCTGTCTGCAGCTCACCTGCAACCGTAAGGGCACTTTGCGGAACCCGGGCATGAGGATCCCTGCCCACACCGCATAAGCAGTCAACCCAGTGCCCGCTGCAATCTGCATGAGAGCCCAAGCGCCCACAGGTTTTCCATGCAACTCAGCGGCCACCTCTTCTGCATCTTCAGGGTCCATAACTGCAAAAGCAAAAGGGAGATTTTCAAATCAGCGGGACACAAAGAAGACACATCAACAGGCATCTCCCAGGCCATGTTCTTCCACAGAGGCAAATGGGCTGCAGCCCAGGAAAATGTATTTCTTCTTCAAGTGACACATCCAATTCTAAATATTGGCTGTCATCATGGCGATTCACCATGAAAATTGTCCTGGGAACAATATAATCCAGCGGCCTTTCATATGCCTTCCACATTGCAGCATGACCCCAATAAGCACTGATCCAGTTCCGTGAGAGGCTGCGGTGGCTCAGTGGTTAAGAAGCTCGCCTTGTTAGCTGGAAGGTCGGCAAGTCAGCAGTTCCAAGACCCAGGTACTGCATGACGGTTTGAGTCCCCGTCTCTGTCCCAGCTCCTGCCAGCCTAGCGGTTCAGCAAAGATGATCCTGACTAAAGCGAACCATAGTTCACTTACTTTTTCCACTCTGTGTAGCATCAGCTCTTATCTATCTCATCTTCCAACCTCCAAGCAAACAAATATAAGACAGTAAACCAATCAACCATCTTCTACTACAAAAACCCAGTTCAAAGTCTGCAGTAAAACAGTTAACCATAATCCTAGGTAAATCTAATTGCTCCCAGATAACCAATAACATACAGGATTGTAGGGTAGTTGTCCTTTGACGTTAATTGTTGAAGGAATAATCTTCCCAGTCATAAAGAGCCAGAGGCTAAGGATAGATTTCCTTCCTGGACTATGAACAATGATATCACAGATAAAGACTAAATTCCAGAAGGGTAGATAGGTTAACTTGTTACAATAAACACTAACACTTCATTATAAATCTGTTATTCTTTAAAATGCTATTGAATCTTTGATTCTGTGAAATGGTTTTCCTAAGAGGGGCTTATTATTATTATTATTATTATTATTATTATTATTATTATTATTATTATTATTATTATTATTATTATTATTATTATTATTATTATTATTATTATTATTATTGGCTTAGTGGTCAAGACAGTGAGCTTGACGACTGGAATGTCGGGAGGTCAGCAGTTTGATTCCCGTGTACTGCGCGACGGAGTGACATCCCGTCTCTGTCCCAGCCCCTGCCAACCTACCAGTTCGAAAGCAAGAAATTGCAAGTAGGTAAATAAGTACCACTTCGGTGGGAAGGTAAACAGCTTTCAGGAATGCCTGCTACATGACCACGGAAACGCCTACAGGCGCAGACAGCGCTGGCTCTACTTTGGCTATAAACAGAGATGAGCACTGAACCCCTAGAGTCGGATATGACTGGCCTCTTGAGCAAGGGCGATCCTGACCTTGTGCGGATGGGGCAGCACCCATGGCTACTATGGTGCTCATCTCCTTTGTCTGCATCTTCAGACATTTCCATGGCCACGTGTCAGGTATGACTAGATCTTGAAGCACAAGGGATGCGGTTACCTCTCCCGCTGAAGCGGTACCCATTTATCTACTTGCAATGATTTGCTTTTGAACTGCTAAGGTTGGCAGAAAATGGGATCTCACTCCAACGCGCAAACCAATCGTACTGGCAGACATTAAAAGCATCCTAACCCCCACCATCATCACTCTTTTTAATTTTATTTTCCAAGCATAACTACTGGACCCACCGCCAGCCCTTGGCGACCAATCACCCCCCTTCTCCACCACCAACATACCCACGCAGGCAACCAGCACGTATCTCTATGGGTCCGTCCCCTATTTTGATCCGGGTGGAAACAGGCACTCCATAGGCATGAAGTACCCCCCCCCAAATGAATTAAGAAAAAGAGGGGGACAGTAGATTGAATGAAAACCCAAAGACATTTTAATAATAGTAATTTAAAAACTAATAGTTTAGTGTCAGCGTTGGTTCCCTTTATCTATCCTGGACAGCAATTACCGCCGTTGCACAGTTTGGAGCAGAAATGTATACAAAGGAACGCCCTGCCTTATTATTAATTCCTTCTCAACCCAAACGTGCTAGTAAATGCCTTCCTTATTTTATTTTATTCTCACCCTTTGCAATGCCCTGGACTACAGTATGCTAAGGCTGTTTATTTATATACAGTATATTCCGCCCCAGTTATATATGTCCCAGCTCCTGCCAACCTAGCAGTTCGAAAACAAGAAATTGCAAGTAGATAAACAGGGGCCACTTTGGCTGGGCGGTAAACAGCGTTCCGCGCACTCCGGTGTTGAGGCATGCCTGCCACCTGTTGACAGGTGTTGTCGCCGGCAGCGCTGCCTCTTTGGCTACAAACAGATGAGCACTGAGGCCTAGAGTCGGATACGACTGGCTTTCAAGCAAGGGTGACCCCAATTAGAGCAAGCACTACTCTGAGGAGCTAACAAACATCCAGTATACCAACACAGCTGATAAATGAGAGGAGCTGAAAAATAGAACCATATTATAAATAACGGAGAACTAAGCGTGAGCTGCAGAATTACAGAATGGGATTTAATCCATTTGGGGACCATCACCTTTCCCTGTGAAATTTGCCACGTAAGGCCATTAGTCTTCAGGGTTGCCACGTTAGCTAACCATGCTGATTGGCGTTGAGTTGCTGGGTCTATTCTATTACCATAGCAGGATAACATGGCCAGAGACGCCTGCTTATTCCCTACTCAGAAAGAGTCACCATAAATCAAAATAGACTGCTCAGATTACAGTACCTACAACTCTGCTAAAATATTTCCTCAATATGGATCCAGACCAGAGACTTCTAGCCCAAGGCAATTAATTTTTCTAAGTTTTTCTCTCTCCTCTCTGTGTGTTTGGGCAAACATTTTTGAAGTGGTAGCCTGTGTTAGTCTGTGCAATCATTTCAGAGAGTAAAGGGCAGCTAATCTTTAGTAAAGGTAAAGGTCGCCCTTGCTCAAAAGCCAGTCGTATCTGACTCTAGGGTTCAGTGCTCATCTCTATTTACAGCCAAAGAGCCACGGCTGTATGCGTCTGCAGATGTTTCCGTGGGCATGCATCAGGCATGAGTAAACACTGGAGTGCACGGAATGCTGTTTCCCTTCCTACTAAAGTGGTCCCTGTTGATCTATTTGCAATTTCTTGCTTCCATGCTGCTAGGTTGGCAGGAGCTGGGACAGAGACAGGCACTCACTCTGTCGTACTCGGGAATCGAACTCTGACCTTCCAGTCGTAGAGTTCAGCGTCTTAACCACTTGAGCCACCATAATTGTGACACCTTAAAGTTAGTCTTTACTGCCACAAAGTTTTTGCTTTGCTTTGTTTACTCTCTGATATGGGTGAACATTGTTAATTTTTATCTGAGCACTCACACTTCACTGTCTCTGAAGTCCAGGCAAGACCAGACTTTCTGACATCTCATTTTAGATTATAACTTTTTAAAAAAATACACAAGAAGGGAGATTAGATACATGGCTTGGTTGAGGAAGAGAGAAGGGGCAGTTGTATAAATAGTGTCTCCTGCTCAATCTTATTCGGCTGGCGTCTGGCTTTCAACACAGGAGGGAAATGTGCACTTCTGAACAGATAACTATAGGGGAAGAAGACGATCCATCATCTGGCATGCAATTAAATAGCATGAAGCCGGTCGTCTGCCTCCTTAAATCCACAGCCCTCTGAACTCCCTCTGCACAAATAAACACAAGGGCCCCGGGAGAGGGCGAGAGGCAAGGATGCAGGGTCAAGCGCACACTCTATGTCGTGTATCTTCTGTCCAAAGCAAAGACTGCCTCGCACTTTGGAGTGACGAAAGGACAGACCGGCTTTTGGGTGACAAGGAGTGGAATAAACAGACTTCCCAGTGGTGTCTGCAGCTGCTGGGGCATCTGAAGGCCAGAGCATGATGGGATGAGGCACCGGAGGCTGCTTATCAGATCTCTTGTTTCAGAACTTATTGTTCAGTCACATAGTCCAGTCTGACCCTTTGCAACCCTATGGACCGCTGCACGCCAGGCACCCCTGTCCTCCACCATCCTCACCCGCTCAGCTCAATGCCCATCACAGTCAACAACGCCATCTATCCACTTCATCCTCTGCCGCCCCCTTCTCCTTTTGCCTTTGGTCTTTCCCAGCATCAAGGCCTTCTCGAGTGAGTCCTCTCTTCTCATTTGGCATCCAGAGTACTTTAGCTTCATCTTCAATATTTGTCCGTCCAAGAAGCAGTCAGAGTTAATTTCCTTCAGGATCAACTTCTTTGGTGTCCAGGGGACTCTCAAAATTCTCCTCCAGCAGCACATTTCAAAGGCATCTATTCTTCTGCACTCAGCCTTCCTTAGGGTCCAGCTCTCACAACCGTACGTTACTAGTGGGAATATCATTGCTTTGACTATGCGGACTTTTGTTTGCAGGGTGATGTCTCTACTCTTCATTATGTTCCCCAGGTTTCTCATAGCTTGCCCAAGAATTAGTCATCTTTTTATTTCATGGCTGCAGTCACCATCTGCAGTGATGTTGGATCCTAAGAATGTAAAGTCAGTCGCTGCTTCCATTTCATTCCCTTCTGTTTGCCAGGGAGTGATAGGGTTGGTCATTATCTTGGTTGGGTTTTTTTGACGTTGAGTCTCAGGCCAACTTTTCCACTCCCCTCTTTCACCCTCATGAAGAGGTTCTTTAGGTCTTCTTCACTTTCTGCCATTAGGGTAGAACTAGATCTGGCCAAAGACATAGACAGAACCTTCAGCGGGGGAGTGATATATAACTTATTTTCTATTCCCAGCAGCCTGTATGAGTCATGGGCTGCTAGGAAATAAGAGTTCTTCTTTCATCTCCAGATCAAACTTTGGACTGCCAGAATGTAACCACCATTTTGGCTTTGCCGTGGGCCAAACTAAAACCTCATTGGCACGTCTTTTCGGTAGAGAGCATAGAGGACAGAGCTACAAGTCAAAATTAAATATTTGGTTCCCATGCGTAAGCAGAGGAAAAGAGGTGGGGGGGGGTGAGAAACATAGAATGTGTTTTGGCAGGACATCTTTTTTTGCTTCATACATGACTTTTACAGTCATTTAAAATGGAAACATAGGGGTTGAGGTGGGGCTGGATGTCCAGCTTTACATACAACAATCCTTCATTTGAAAGATGCTTCTTCTTCTTCTTCTTCTTCTTCTTCTTCTTCTTCTTCTTCTTCTTCTTCTTCTTCTTCTTCTTCTTCTTCTTCTTCTTCTTCTTCTTCTTCTTCTTCTTCTTCTTCTTCTTCTTCTTCTTCTTCTTCTTCTTCTTCTTCTTCTTCTTCTTCTTCTTCTTCTTCTCCTCCTCCTTCTCCTCCTCCTCCTCCTCCTGCTGCTGCTGCTCTGCTTCTTCTGCTTCTTCTTTCCAGGTCAGACTTTGACCTACCCAAACGAAGCCACCTTCTTGGCTTTGTCGGTGGCCAAAATTAAATCCTCATCTGCACATGTCTCCAGTAGTAACTGGAACTGTCCCCACACTCCTAGGATTGATCTTCCCAGTGCAACACAAAGGTCCTTGGGAAAAGAATAGATCTTGGGAATCGGGTTGCGTTTTTAGACTATGGCTCTCTGAAATTTTAACACAGTCTTCACAATGCACCAGAAATGGCCTGATAAAAGATCTTGGAATTTTCCTTTCCTTTTTTTTAATGCAGCTCTTAAATCTCCCATCCAGCAAAGCTATAGGAATTGAAGTCTGAAAGAAGCCAACACTTCTGAACCCTGTGAAGGGAAGGATCTAATTGCGTAACGCTTCAGAGTAGACATAGAAAGCAAGGCTTCCTCCTTCCTATAGAGGCTGCTAGAGGGAAGCAGAAGCAACAGAAGAAGATGGGTCGCTAGTGCAGCAATGAATTCCTATAGCAAGGCTAAAAGGATGGAGACTGAAGAAGACTGAATAAAACCCATAAAGTCCACTCTCTGTCTTTCTTCTACTTTTAGCAAGATTAGCCAGGATTTTGCTATCTCTGGCATAAGGTGGCACATGGAAGATCTTCCACATACAGTAAAACCTCGGATAACGTTAAAACCTGGTTCCACAAGTCTTGGTGTTATCCGATTTTTAGTGTTATCTGATGCATGTTAAAATCCAATGGGATCCATAGAGATACAGTGTAACCACACAGGCTTTAGCAGTTGTTATCCGATGCATCCCATAGGATCTTAATGTTATCCGATGCAATTCTTCCCCCCAGATTGCTTAATGTTATGCGATTTTAGTGTTATTCGATACTAATATTATCTGAGGTATTACTGTACAGTTGTTTTTTGTTGTTTATTAAAAGTGTATAGCCCTGGATATTAAAAACAAAACAAAACACTGCAGGACTTTAAAGACCAACTGCTATATTTTTACTGTGGGCTTCCGTGGATCAAGTCCACTTCTTCAGACAAAGGAGTAAAACGTCCAGGCATGGTTTATATACACCAGACGCAGGGGTCAAGATGTCACAAGGCAAATGGATCACAAAGCAACGGGGTAAAGTGTAATCAAGCAGAATGACAGTCAAGGATGCATATCAATATAGTTTCCTACAGCTAGCATTAACAAATGATTATTCAGATTAGTTTTAAATGTCCCCCTGGATAGCTTGGAGGTTGAGGTGGAGCCAGGACACCCCCCAGGAGATGGGAATGATGAACCCCTTCTGTGTATTCCTTACCTATAAGACTCTGGACAGGGCTGTCATAAGTGAGAATTGACTTGATAGCATGCAATTATCATTGTCATCATTGTCGTTGTTGTCGTCTAGTCATATCTGCTATGTGATCACAGAAACATCTGCAGACGCAAACAGTGCTGGCTCTTTGGCTATGAACAGAGATGAGCCACCGACCCCATGACTTCCGAACGAGGGATACACTATGCATACTGATGTATTTCTATGACTTTGCCTTTGCCTTCTGAAGTGGTTTACAGGAAAGAATGTGAGAGCGACCCTTTACTGGATTTTGTTGCAAGACGTAGTTAATTACTCCCAAAGTAGCTGCAATTTGAAAAATCAAACTTCGCATACCTTTCACAAACTAGCTTATTCAAATTGCTTTTGTGACACATCCAGTTATAATGCCAAGTTTGCAAAAGGTGCATTAAAAACCACCATTATTTTCTTGGATAGTTCTCAAAGGTAACAATTTCTACTTTTGGCAGTTATCTGAATGCTTCCACTTGTAATGCAAAACACCTTCTCTTCCCACCTGCCTTGGTATCCGATTTAGTTTGGGAATCAATGTTGAGGACGCGCCAGTTATTGACAAGTAGATCTAAATTTACCCTTGTCTCATCTTTGGTTCTTCACCTTTCGTATCCATTTCAAACTTCGGACTGCCAAAATAAAGCCACTATCTTGGCTAAACTTAAGCCCTTATCAGCGCAAGTTTCTGGCGATAATCAGCAGGCCAGTAAATGAGCCGGGCTTCTTTCTTCTTCTTTATGTCCTGATCAGACCCTGGACTGCCAAAATGAAGCCACTTTCTTCGTTTTGTCGTTGCCCAAACGCAAGTCCTCATCGGTTCATGTCTCTGACAGCAATCGGCAGACCAGCAAATGGGCCGAACTCTGTGTCCCTCCACATTCACACTGTGTGTTGTTGTCCGCCAGCAGTCCCTACTTGAGCATGTTGGTCTTGCATTGAGGGACTCCAACCCTCAGCCTATTTAGCGTCCTCCAGGTGAGGATCTTAAGCTATATCCTCCTTTGTCCAGTGAGCGCCTTCCTCCATCTTCTAATTTGGTTTTGCTCTTGTGTACCCTCAAGAATGTTTGTTCTTGCCATAAAGCTCTTCCTGGATCTGAGCCAAAAGACTTGAATCTCATCTTTGGTGTGGAAAACGCACACACAAACACAGCCTGCTATGACATCACAACAGCCGGCCTGCGTTTGGCCCTCACATCTCTGATCTGGCCACACTAACCATAGAAACAATGACGACTATTCCAAACATTTGCAAAAGTTACTTCTTTTGGTCTATAATTTTTAGCTTCCCCCTCTTAGTACAATCGCCACATTGTCGTTCCCAAAGTAAAACTTCTCAAAGCTGAAAATCTGGGTCAAATCTGGTCCTGATTGTGTCTCGACGCGATTTTCATTCTCTCTCTCTCTCTCCACCCCAAACTCCAGCTTTCATCATCCGCCCATTGTTCCAGCCTAGCGGAGCATGTGGATCACAGCTGCGCCTGCCTGGAATCCCCTTAAATAAATAAATTAATAAGTAAAAATCCTGCTGATTAATTGCTTGGTGGGAAAGGCAGAACAGATGAATGGAAGCTTTTCTGGTCACACTCTCCTTGCACAGAGTTGATAACCTGGATCTTATCTTTTCCCCTAGTCAACAGTGTTCAGAGGTATATGCTGTCTGGTTTAGGAAGTAGTAAAAAGTGAAGGTAATGGTCGCCCTTGCTCAAAAGGCAGTCGTATCTGACTCTCGGGGTCAGTGCTCATCTGTTTACAGCCAAAGAGCCAGCGCTGTCTGAATCTTCTGATTTTTCCATGGTCATGTGGCAGGAATGACTAGACGCCGGAGTGAACAGAACACCGTTACCTTTCCCGCAGAAGTGGTCCCTATTTATCTACTTGCAATTCCTCGCTTTCAAACTGCTAGGTTGGCAGGAACTGGGACAGAGACGGGAGCCCACTCCGTCGTGCAGCACTCGGGTCTCGAACTGCTGACCTGCCGACCTTCCAGTCATCAAGTTCAGCGTCTTCACCACTAAGCCACCGCAGTCCTCGGCCATGTCGTCCTTTAATGTTATTCCATTGTCCAGGGAGCTCCAAAAGGTGTGGGGAGAAACCCCTCTAGCCTGCCAATGGTTTTCTCACGAAGCAGGGCAGCCCTGCGCTTTCCGCCTTCGTGAGTCCCTGGACTAGCAAGGAATGTGTGGCTTATGAGCCGGAGTGCTGGGAAAATATCTAGTGTGGAGAATGTGATGGTGAGGATGGAAATGGAGGCATTAACATTCCTCAGCTGCCGCCTCCACTGCTGCTTCCCTGCATTTGTAATTATTTTTATTCGAGCATCTCTCTGGGTCCAAATCCTCCCTCCTCTCTCCCCTCCCCGGTTTACCCGAGGATGAAGCCTCCTCCGAAGGAAGTGGCCTTGGACTCAGCATGTTTTTTTAAACACCTCTCTCTCTCTCTCTCTCTCTCACACACACACACACACACACACACACACACACACACAGTCGTATCCAGTCGTATCCGACTCTAGGGGTCAGTGCTCATCTCTGTTTCTAAGCCGAAGAGCCAGCACTGTCTGCTTCTGCAGACGTTTCCATGGTCATGTGGCAGCCATGACTAGACACCAGAGCGCACGGGGCGCTGCTACCTTCCCACCGAAGTGGTCCCTATTTATCTACTTGCAATTTCTTGCTTTCGAACTGCTCGGTTGGCAGGAGCTGGGACAGAGACGGGAGCTCATTCTGTCCTGCAGTGCTCGGGAATCGAACTGCTGACCTTCCGCCTCCCAGTCAGCGTCTTAGTGACTTGAGCCACTGCAGTCCCTTCAGCTTACCAGTGTAAAATTTCACTCTGCACTTTTATAGGACTGACTCTCTCTCTCTCTCTCTCTCTCTCTCCTGGTTCAGCTTCCCAGTGCTTTTATTGGACACACACACAAACACACACCGACACACACCAACACACAGGCACAGACAAACAGGCATAGGCACACAACATCTCCTGGTTCAGCTTCCCAGTATTCTTTATTGGATACACAGACACACTGTACACACAGACACACAGAGACAGACAGACTCACAAAACCTCCTGGTTCAGCTGTCCAGTGTTTTTATTGGACACATACACACACAAATGCACATGAATTGTTTTTTATGATGTCTTAATTTTGTAATTGTGATGGGGGGATTTCTTGAAATGTATGTGATACTTTGACATGTTAATACTTTGACACGTTTGATATGTGATGTTTTGTGATCTATGTTGTTAGCTGTTCTGAGTCGCTTCGGCGAATAGAGCAGCATACAAATAGAAATACAAAATGCAAAAAAAAAAAAAAAACCACACAAAAACACACACACACAAAAACACACACACAAAAAAAACCCACTAGCACACCAGCACAGTGGCACACATAATCTCCTGGTTTAGCTTCCCAGTACTTTAATTGGACACACAGACACGCATAGTCACACAGAGACACACAGATGGACAGACACAGAGAGAGAGAGAGATGCACGCATGTGCACACGCATGCACGCGCGCGCGCTGCGCGCGCGCGCGCGCACACACACACACACACACACACATACACACACACACACACACACACACACACACCTCCTGGTTCGGCTTCCCAAGGCAAAATTTCACTCTCTGTGCTTTTATTGGAAGCAGATTCCACAAGTGTGGGGCAGAAAGCCAGGGGGAAATGCTCCTCTCTCCATTGGGAGGCAGTTTTATGGGCTTCTGCGCCTCCGAGCTTGGAAGGAACTAATTATAAATGAGAGAAGCAATTCGTTCCTTCCCTCTCATAACCAAGCTATAAACGTGGCACGGTATCTTTCAAACGCAAACTTAGCCAAGTACGTTACTCTCTTTGTGTTGTAACTACTTTTATGGTTTCAGATGTGTAACGAAGGAGGGAGATCTCCCAGTGTGGGTGCTGGGACCTGTAAGGAGGGCCGTTCAGATAATGGGTGGAAGCGGCCTTTGTTAAGTTTAAGAAATATGCACGAAAAGAATGTGTGTGGTTGTGGGTTTTTTTTAAAGGCAGCTATAATAATAACTTATTACTTTGTAAACTAGGAACTATAACTAGTTATGTAACAAAAGTAATTGCGGGGTACAAATACACACACACACACACACACACACACACACACACACACACACACACACACACACACACACACACACACACACACACCTGCCCCATAGTGCGCTTAAGGCACTATCTGGGCTGCTCCACAAGTTAATTAGCGTTTTGCCCCCACCATGCTGGGTATTCATTTAACTGACTTTGGAAGGCTGAATCAACCTTGAGCCCTGGTCAGGATCGAACTCACAACCTTTGGGTTGCAGGACAGTAGTTTAACCCGTTGTGTCGCCAGGGCTCCTCTGCTGTCGACCGTCTCACTCTAGCCAGAGCTCGGAAAGTTACTTTTTTTTCCCTTTTGGACTACTGCTTCCCTGGTCTTCCAGCCGCTTGCTGAGGGTGACAGCCCAGATAGGTCACTCCGAGGTCACGATCGGGCGCATGACTCCATGCGCACCGTCCCACTCCTCCCAGTCGACGTGGTCTCCACTTCCACCTGCTTTTGATCCCTTCCACCAGTATCGCCCATGTTGGGAAGGAAGGGGCTGCGCTGGCTCGGCGGTTAAGCTGCTCGCCTGGTTAGCGGGAAGGCCGGCAAGTTAGCAGTTCGAGACCCGGGTAGTGCATGACAGAGAGAGTGCCCGTCTCTGTCCCAGCTCTTGGGGGCATGAAAGGAGCCTCGTTTGGGCGTTCCCTGAGTGGAGTTTCTCCAGCAAAAAACAAAAACACAACCTATCAACCCAGAATAATGTCTGACATGAAATTATTATTACCCCTGTTGGCTTCCCCTGGCCGGTCCCCATGCGCTGGCTCTCTGTGTGGTATTGTTCCTTTCTCTCCCGCAAAACACCACCACCTGTTGTGGCCGTCCACACCGTGTTACAGTCAGTTACCCCAGCTTAGATTCCCCTATTAAGGCAAACAAGCTTGGGAACACAGAGCTTGGGCTGTGGGAAAGTTGTGGCGCATGAGAAGGCAGTGGGGAGCCAGGGGCGGGTGGGGAGAGGAGGGGAGGGGGACATGGATGGATGGATGGATGGATGGAAGCAGCGGTGGAGGAAGAAGG